>JANXHW010000013.1:24360000-24615000 GCA_026170595.1 Plestiodon gilberti rubricaudatus
GTAAACAGGAAGAACCTTCAACTTGAATGACATACACTTGGGATTAATTCCAGCGGGATATACAGACTACAGGGCTGTGGCAAAGGTTTGGTGGCAAAGCTGAGTTGCGCAGGAGGGATCTGGACGAAGAGACACACAGCATCCTGCAGGGATTCTGGGAGACAGTTCCAGGCAGCAATGGAGAACAAACATGAATCGCTGCCATGCCTGCGTGTGCCATGCGATTGTTCTTCTGTGACATCTGTTTTATCGCCGGATACAGGAATGTGAGAGAGAATGGAAAGAATCCTCCTTGGGTCTTGACAGTTACGAATCGCTGCAGTGCTCCTCCGGTAAAGCAGATAACCGAACGGAAAGCCTCACCTTTTCCCCCCGGATTACTGCAGAGTTCTGTGGAGAAGTCAGGTGATTGGTGCCTCATCGAGGCCTCTGTGCAATTAAGGCTGTGACAGACCGCATGCCGAGGCGAACGAGCGCGAGAGGAGTAGGAGTGTCTTCCCGCAAATAGTCCCTCCTTTTGTCCCGCCTTCTTGGAAGAAACCTCCACGGTGATTGGCTAACACAGATAGCCACTCCCCTCCCCCTTGGTGGCTGCAGTAGCTCCGCGATGCAGCCCCCTCAAACATGGCCCAGGAAGATTTTCGATCGTGCCGGAAATCGGGAGACCGCTCGCTTCCGCTGTGGTAACCAGACACCCCAGCACGCCTCGAATAAGCTCCTCAGGCGTCTGGGACGAGCCGAGATTCGTGCGGTCTGTCACGGCCTTTAATGTTCCTTATTAGAGCTGGGAAATATTCATTGGACCTGGTCGTTTCTTTAGCCATACGGGTTTTGCTTTTGAACAGATGCAAGAGAAAAAGTTTCAGCACACGACTTCCCCCAATGATGCCAATCCTCTGAACCAAAGTGGGGTTTTTTTTTTTGAAGCGGTTCACATGATGTTGATTTCCTCCTTTCTTTCTTGATGAGCTGATTTCACCTTCAATGTATGCATCACTGGCGAACAGGGATGAAAAAAAATCATTACTAATTGATATGCCTTAATGGTCTGTGAGGGTGAGCCCAAGAGAAATGCTGAGAGGAAGATATTTGATTCTAATTATGCCCGAGAAGGAACAAGCAGAGCCGTCGTGACAGCTATATCATTCTCAAAGAGCGACACCTCAACTTTTTTGGTGCAGTTTTTTTTTTTTTTGCTAATTTGACACTACTAGAAAATACTGCTCCCGACAGTGCATAAGAGGCGAAGTTGGTCAAGCAGAGGGACACAGGCAAGTCGGTCATCACCGGAGATCATGATTGACCAAGGCCCCCAGCTGGGAACTGAGCAGGCCTCACAACTCAACAACCACAACAGCATGCAAAGGGGCGCGGCTGCATTGGGGGCAGAAACCATACTGTGAGTTCGTCGTTTTGCTGAAATCTGCACCCAAGATTCAGCTGCCGAAGATTGCCAAGCGGGGGCAGTCCGGAGGTGGGCTTTTTGCATTAAAAGCTATGCGAAAGCCTGGAAGGTCGGGGCGATATGATTTCATCATTATATCACCCCTGGACTTCCGGATAAACGCCCGGAACCAGGCTCTGGAAACTGGGGCAGTCCCGGTTTTTCCTGGACAGATAGTAAGCCTAGCCAGGCAGCCAGCTAGCCCTCTGCCTGTGAGCAAGACGCTAGTCAGCTCAGTATTCATAGCCATCCCCCCATACAGTCAGTCCACCCCACAGCAAGAGACGTTCAATGCCAGTCTAGCTGTGCATTGTGATTTCTTCTAATCTCATCATAACTGTCCTATCTTTCAGAAGCATCTCAGGCTTGTGACCTTAAACCCTTTGAAAGGCCTTTGAAATCTGGAACTGCTGCACCCTGTGTGATTAACAAGGCAGGAAGTCCGGGTTTGAGTTGCATTAGGATTTTGGCGAGCATTAATTTGCATCTCCTCAAAGGTTCTCTCATTAAAGGTGTGAGTGCAAGGCACTTGATCAGCAGTTTGCAAAAGTTTTGTACAGGTTTGTTCTTCGTTGCGTGGGAGGAGGTGTTGGACGTGCAAAATTCTTCCAGGGTTCTTGCAGGAGAGGAGGCTGCTGTGTTTGGAAAATCAGCAACTGCAAAACTGGTTGGAATTTTTTGCATCAGCCTGATTGGCAGGTGGTTGGCTGTTTTTTCGCCTGCCCCAGACTGTTCGTAGTGGTTGGGGGGGGGCTGTTAATTAGAGTTTCCCCTTTAATTTTTGGTCACTTGGCAGGTGCTGTGCAGGCTGAGTAGGCAGGTTGGGTTGATCCGGTGTCCACTCTGAGGTCGGCAAGGTCAGGGGGTGGAGCCAGGATCGCTCTGACGATGGTTCACCGCCCCCTGGCTGGATTTTACAAGGGTAATGCCTGGCTTGGCCGGTGTGCCCGATGCGGTCCAGCTGCCTTGACCCCAGCTTATGGGGTTGGCCGGGCGTGATAGGCTGGCTCGGTCTGTGACCTAGTTCTGCCTTGAGGCAGATGGTACATCCGTTGGTTTACGTGGGACGGTTATCACCATTTTGCCCGCCAATAGTGCCCACACGGCTGGGGTGGGGTCAGTCCCTGCTGCAGTTTTCTTGTGATTACATTCAATAAATTGGCCCAGACATCCCAGACTCTGTCTGTGTGTGGTCATTGGGGGGGGGTGTTCAGGGGGTAAACCATGGCTGACAGCCATTGAGCATTGTCCTTGGTGGATTTTCCTAATCCCTTTTCAAGCCATTTAAAAGCCAAATTGGGCCAAGAGGATGTTGTTTTGATCCCTCCCTCAACACTATCAGTAATAGTAATAGTAATAGTAATAGTAATATTTATATACTGCTTTTCAACCAAAAAAAAAAAAAGTTCACAAAGCGGTTTACAAAGAAAATCAAATAACTAAATGGCTCCCTGTCCCAAAAGGGCTCAGAATCGAAAAAAAAAAGGTATGCAAACAGCCGCTAGAAAAGACACTGTGCTGGGATGAAGAGGGACAGTTGCTCTCCCCCTACTAAATACAAGAGGAGCCCCAAGTTAGCAGGGTTAGTCAGCAGGTTAGCACTATCCCGTGGCCTCTGATCTCAGAACCATGACACGGGTTCAAATCGCCAAGGGGCTACACACCCATCAGAGAGATCACCTGCCCAGGTCGCAGGGATGTGGGTCAGGTCTCCAACTCCAAGTCTCAAGTCAAGTCCCAAGTCTTTGCCCCCAAGTCCAGAGTCTTTGGTTGCGAGTTGTGAGTCCCTATCTATTTAATGGGGGAAACGGGTTTAAACCTGAATAAAATTCGACTTGTTGTAAAAGGCTCCAAGTCTCGAGTCGAGCCTTTCGAGTCTTTTACAAATCGCCGAGTCAAGTCCAAGTCGAGTCATTGACGCGACTTGAGTCCGAGTCAATAGACTCAAGTCTGCATCACTGCCAGGTACTAATGGCTGCGATAGCATCCAGTACACGATCAGAAAGTGGGCAGGGGATCTACGGGGGAGGAGTGCAGGGGCCTCCCCAACAATCTGTCACTAATACGGAGTGTCATCTACACTCCGTCAATCTCCCAGAGAAGGTCGTCAGCCAAGGTGATCAAGGGAGTTTGGGTCACATGACTAGGTCTGAAACCAGATTGAAAAAGAACCTAGGCTTAAGGTTAAATTGTACAGGTCTCAACTGCTAATTAATATGGCCAAAAATAAACGCACCCTATGTCATTATTGCACATTTGCCTTGCACCGGCGTTCATCTTGAATAATTGCTAAATTGTTCTATGCAGTATGGTTCCTTAATAGTCAATTTGCCCACCGTCCAAGTACAGAGACCCCCCCCAAATGAAACGAAAGTGAATAATTAATTTTCGTACAATAAGAGAATAAAATTGAAAATAATCTTTAAGGAGATACATGAAAATCCACTCATTTTGTAAAGTGATTCCAGCAAGACTCTTCGGAGCGAGAAGGACAGACGGACTCCGCTTTAGAGGATAGCTGGAAATTGCTTCTCCTGCAAAGCTGTATCATGTGCTGGTGGATAATCTATTCAAGGGACCAGTAAGTCAATCCCAAAAACATTACAGTGTCCTATTAAGTCCTTGGACAGCAGGATTTGTGTGCCTTTAAGTTTAAATCAAAGCCTAATCCATACTTCTGAGTGAGATAAAACAGCATAATTCATTTCCATCAGGGACTCGGCGTGACCACTGGAGTAACAGATATGTCGTCGCCCAAATCGGCTTCTTGTTTTCCATTAGCCTTGACAAAGCAAGCGATGTTTTTGACACTTGGCATCCAGTGCTTGTTCTGCCAAAAGTGTTGGGCCACTGCAGGGTGTAGTACCCCTGAATGACGGGTATCAGTCTAAAGCAGGGGTTCTCAACCTTTGGAGGCCCGGGTACCCCCTACCATGGTCCAATTTTCTAAAGTACCACCTGCTAATTAACATCTAATTAATTGGATTAATCAATTAATTAATTAGGTAATTAATTGTTAAATAAAAAAGTACTAAAACAATTTTAAATGTGAAAACATGTCTTATTTAACTGTGTGTGTGTGGGGGGGGGGGGAGAGAGACACATGCAAGGATCTCTTTCTTTTTCCTCCAAGTCACAGTTCCCAAAATCAGCTCCTCCCTCCCCCTCCCCCTCCAAAGTACATATTCCAAAGTACAAAAATAAGCCCAAAACCAAAATCAGAGAGACAGAAAGGCTCCGAAAATAATTACAATTTAAAATCCATGTTAATTAACACTTAATTAGCTGCTGTTGGGGCAGATAAAGGGCAGGGCTTGGCGTACCCCCAGCAAGAGGTCCGCGTACCCCTAGGGGTACCCGTACCACAGGTTGAGAACCTCTGGTCTAAAGCAGTGTTATGGGTCGGGACCCACTTGGTGGGTCACGACCTGATTTCTGGTGGGTCCCGGGTGATCTATCGCACTTCGGCCTTCGCACTTCGGCTGGCTGAATGCGGCTTAAGTTGAAAACTCACGGCTGGCTCATCCGTGAGGCTGTAACCCTTGGAGCCAGACTGGCAGGGCACCTGTCTCTCTCCTGCCCCCACTCCCTGATTCAAAGGAAGAGGAAGTGTGTAGGAGAGGCAGCTGCGGTGATGTGATAGGCATAGGAGAGGGGTGATGACATTTGGGGCCTCTGGCATTGGGAAGACTGGGGCTGGCTCTGCAAAACAAACAAACAAAAAAACTCACTGCCATTAGACTGACAAGTAAGGGGCTGGGCAACCATCTTTCTCCCTGAAGTGCTAGCTTTCTATTTGCAGGGTTTGAGGGAAAAACAACAACCTGGGAGTGCATTTGGAAACTGTATTCTCCTCCTGTGGTGGGAAGCGTGCCTATCAGTATTCCGTCCCCATCTCACTGTGCCGACTGTGTAGTCACAGCCCGAATCTCTGTCGCTTTGATTGCAGAAGAAAAGGAGCTTGTGCAAACATTGCAAATAAACTCCACTTTGCTTTGTCAGTGTGTTTCTTTCTTCCAAGAAGTGCTAACTTTGCTATCACTCAGGCCACTTTAAAAAAGCAATGTGGTTTGCTTCTATAGTTGGCACTCCTGCTTTTCACCTGTTCTCTGTCACCTCTGTAATAAGACTTCTGACTCACCGGTGACAATATCAAACCGCAGAATCTTTTCCAAGTGACAAAGTGGATTCTATTTTTATTTTCTGCCTCATCCGTACTTTGAGCTGAGGAACCAAAAACAAAAACGAACAGCCCAGTCCTATCCCTGCCACACTATAGCATAGAGCCGAGCCAACGGAGGGCATTCTGCATGCTATGGGGCGGGGGGGGGAGGGAAATGGGACAGCCTGCAGGAGGTAAGTATTGTTCACAGTTTTGCAGACGGGATTAAAAGCCACGTATCTTTAAAAACATTATGTTTTGAAAACAAGTAAAAGGTTAAAAAGTTAAAACCAATTAAAAACATCACTAAAAACCAAACACACAGTTTAAAAACAACAATAACAGTAATCTTTCGTAATATGATGTAGCATTGTTTTGTTTTAGTAGTATACTAATAAAATCAAACATATATACAAAAACAACAACAACAATAACAGTACGACGTTTCACCCAAGCCTATGGGCATTCTTCAGGTAAGGAAAAGAGTCGCCAAAAAAAAAGCCCGGATCTTTTACTTACCTGAGGATGCCCATAGGCTTGGATGAAACGTCGTACTGTTATTGTTTTTAAACGGTGTGTTTGGTTTTTAGTTGTGTTTTTAATTGGTTTTAACTTTTTAGCCTTTTACTTGTTTTCAAAACATAAATCATTTTCTGAAAGATACATGGCTTTTAATCCCGTCTGCAAAACTGTGAACGTTACTGCTGGCCATGAGAGTTTTAGATCTTTTTCTAGAGGTAAGTATTGTTTATGGGTTTCCTCGGAGCTGCACCAGCCATTTTGCCAGGTTGGAAAATGGGGGCTAGGATCCGGTGAAAGTCGTTGCCACCAGATCCACCCCCAAACACCCCCCTTTCCCACCAAGTTATTCCCCTGTTCTCCCCTCCCTGCCCATGAACGGCCCTCCCAAGCCAGCCTACCCACCCTGGAATCTGGGGTCCACATCTGCGGAGATCCGCCACCGTAGCCACCTTGCGGTAGCATCCCTAAATGGCCCGGCATTGGAGCAATCTTCATGCTGTTACGTGGTCATTTACCCCAGCAGGACAGTAGCGGTGAAAGGCCCATAGGACTGGGTCGTAAGAATCAGACCAAAATTGCCCGCTGATAAGTCAGGCAAAAACTCATCTTCCTGTTCCTAGCTCAGAACAAGATGATGTCAAGTCCCACACTGCCTTGATCTGTTTGGTATATTTGGAATGATCCCTTTTTCTATCATGATTTTTTTTCAAGCCAAGAATGAGACCTTAGCCCCGAAGAGGTGCCACACGTATTTTCCTCTAAGTTTTGCATTCATGGTGGAGCTCAGATTTGAACTGGGACTTTCCAATACGGTATGACCCTAGCCAGGACCCTGAACCAACTCTATCACTTAAAGACGCATGTACAAATATTTTAACACAAATATTTTAACACAAATATTTTAACACAAATATTTTAACACAAATATTTTAACACAAATCCCTTAAGACCATATTGCATGTTACGAGGAATGCATTATTTAGCTGCTTTTATTTATTTATGATGAAATATGTTTATCCTGCCTTTCCCCCTTGTTGCCAAGGCATTTCAAGGTGGTTAACAGCACTTGAATAAAAGCACAAACGGAATAACAACAGCAAACTACAATAAAAGCACGAAAACCAGAACAGCAGCGAGAGAGGAAAAATCAACAAAACAACAAAGGGGAGCTAAAGGGAAAAGGCAAAGTAAAAGAAAAAGAGCTTTAATTCACTTCGGAAGGCTAACAGGAAGGATGCATTTCTTAATTCAAGTGGGAGGGAGTTCCAAATTTGTGGCACCACCACAGAGAAGGCCCTATCCCTTGTCGCCAGCCGAGCTTCAGGCAAAGGTTGCACACGTAGCATAAGGGGCACACAAAACCGGAGCAAACGACTGTGGGAGAAAGGGAGGCTTTTAAGGGCTTTGTCCTTTCTGCGGTTTGGATCTCAATCACACATGCAATTGTGTGCTGTTTACAAGCCCCCCCCCCCCCCCCAGGATTTAATTGGCAATTGAAGATTTTCAGGGTCTTGTAAATAGTGCCTGGGGAGTTGGACTTTCGCCACATCCTATTCCCCATTTTCCAAACCTGACACACACCCTAGCTCTCCTCCGACTTGCATCCGCAAAATGGCTGGTGCAGCTCCCCTTCGTTTTAAAACCTCCCCACCTTTTTCTCTCCTCTGATATACGCCACCAAAATGGCGTATGTCCGAGGAGATCCATAGGTAAGTAAAATATCTGAGGAGACCCATAGGTGGCCTGTAGGCTTAAGGCTGTGACACACCACAGGCGATGCGGTGCGAAGCTCCACATTGTGCCACGCCCGCCACGCCACTTCCTGTCCATACTAGCCCCTGGATGGCTACCCTTAGATGGCTCTCTCTGTCATCAGCCTTTCAGCCAATCAGAATTGAGTCTTTTCAGACTCAATTCTGATTGGCTGTTTGCTTCCCTATGTGCTTCCCCACAGCCTTTATGCAGAGGTAAGTAAAACGTTTTTTACTTACATCCCATTTGCCTTCAGGTCACCCTCCTACGGTATTGGGATTTGGGTGCAATGCTGCTTGCAGGACTCTGGAGGGCAGTGTAACATCCAGTCACCTGAGACCCTCTTCACCTGCCCATCTATGGTCCCCGCGGGAGGTGTGGTCCTAAACACTCTTTCCTTCCTTCTCACACTCTCTCTTCCTTCCAGACCATCGCAGGAGAAGGATGTGCTCTGCCAGGGCTCCCAGCCCGCCAGGCCCATCCTCACCAGACTTCCACACAAAGGGAACAGCTCTAAGGTTCTCTGCTCCAAAGTAGTACAAGTATCCCTCGCTTAATGACACACACACACACACACACACACACACACACACACACACACACACACACACACACACACACACCGGACATACGATGGGGGTTGTTCAACAGAATGTCGTTGGTCGCTTTCCCTACCTTTTGAAGTTTTAGACCTCTCCAGAGGTCTGTTCCTGGTCATGGGCCTCTCCGGAGAGGCCTCAAACTTCAAAACTCCAAAAGGTCGGGAAAGCGCCACTTAACGACGGGCCCACTTAACAACAGGGGTTTAGGGAATGCATCCCCATCGTTGGGGGGGGGCACCTGGGAGGGCCCCTGACCACAATCAAAAGATGCACGTATACAACTATGAACTGTGAGTAAAGCATTTCTTTGAAAACTAACCAAGCCTCTGCTCCTGAGTACATTTATTGATCTCAACTAGCCCAGATGAGATATCTTACCATAGGAAGGGGGTGCTTTCACTTATTGCTTCCCCCCCCTTCCAACTGCAACCTCAGCTAATCCAAAATGCACCTTTTGGCATGGCTGCATACTATAGCATGGCGGCAGATGGGATTGGACTCCCCTTGTAAAGGGGATGCACATTGCGCATGTGATGGGATTTATTTTCATTTAAATAGGGGACACAACCTGATTTGGAGCCTATTTCCCATGCTGTGCATCTCCTGACTTGAGTTCAGTCGTCTATGACAACTGATGTTGTTTGCAATGAATCGCCGATGAAGTTTACAGGCGTTCGGTACTGCTTGGAAGAAACAGATGATTTTCGTTCTATATATTTCAAAAGTTTTGCCTGAACTGCGTTCAAACAGGAGCATCAGAAACTGCAAAAGAGTGGAGCCACTGTGATCTATTGACCTGGATTCGGTTTCAAACTGGGACGTTGATTTATCTATTTGCTGGAGTGTCTTGGAGAAGTCAGCAGCTCCTCATGGAAGAAATTGAATTTGAACAACGGCAACAAGGTCATCGCCAAATATTATTAAAGACTCGGAAACCAATACTCTTACAAGAACAGAATGGTGCTTCCTTTTGCTATCCTGTTCCCAGCCCGCCGGGTACTCGCATTGCTCGTTTCGTTGGCCTGGCTCCATCAGCAACATTCTGGCTGTTTATTCTATCGTCCAGTATAGAGAGGACTGCCATTTTTAATGGTATAATGCAGGGGTCCTCCTTCATGGATCATTGCCTTGTCGTGGCGAAGGGGCTTGCGTAACTCAATGAAGCCATGAGCTATGCCGTGCAGGGACACCCAAGACGGACAGGTCGTAGCAGAGAGTTCTGACTAAAAGTGATCCACTGGAGAAGGAAATGGCAACCCACTCCAGTAACCTTGCCAAGAAAATCCCATGAACAGTACCAAAAGGCTAAAAGATATGACGCCGGAAGATGAGCCCCTCAGGTCGGAAGGTGTCCAATATGCTACTGAGGAAGAGCGGAGGACTATTCCAAGTAGACCCAGAAAGAGTGAAGCGGCTGGGCCAAAGCCAATAGGACGTCCAGCTGTGGATGTGTCTGAGGTTGAAAGGAAAATCCAATGCTGCAAGGAGCAATACTGCTTAGGAACATGGAATGTGAGGTCTATGAATCAAGGCAAGCTGGATGTGGTCAAAAATGAGATGATAAGATTGAACATTGACATCTTGGGAATCAGCGAACTAAAATGGACGGGCATGGGCGAATTTAATTCAGGTGACCATCATATCTACTACTGTGGGCATGAATCCCTTAGAAGAAATGGAGTAGCCCTCATAGTCAATAAAAGAGTGGGAAAGGCAGTACTGGGGTGCAACCTCAAAAACGACAGAATGATTTCAGTTCGAATCCAAGGCAAACCATTCAACATTACAGTAATCCAAGTGTATACCCCAACCACTGATGCCGAAGAAGATGAAGTTGACCAGTTCTATGAAGACCTACAACACCTTCTAGAACTAGCACCCAAAAAAGATGTCCTTTACATCATAGGAGACTGGAATGCTAAAGTAGGAAATCAAGAAATAAACGGAATAACAGGCAAGTTTGGCCTTGGAGCGCAAAATGAAGCAGGGCAAAGGCTAACGGAGTTCTGTCAAGAGAACACGCTGGTCATAGCAAACACTCTTTTCCAACAACACAAGAGGCGACTCTACACATGGACATCACCAGATGGTCAATACCGAAACCAGATAGATTATGTGCTTTGCAGCCAAAGATGGAGAAGCTCTATACAATCAGTAAAAACAAGACCTGGAGCTGACTGTGGCTCAGATCATGAGCTTCTTATTGCAAAATTCAGACTTAAACTGAAGAATGTAGGAAACACCACTAGACCAGTCAGATATGACCTAAACCATATCCCTTATGAGTATATAGTGGAGGTGAAGAATAGATTTCGGGCATTAGACCTGGTAGACAGAGTGCCTGAAGAACTATGGACGGAAGTTCGTAACATTGTACAGGAGGCAGCAACGAAAACCATCCCAAAGAAAAAGAAATGCAAGAAAGCAAAGTGGCTGTCAGATGAGGCTTTACAAATAGCTATGGAAAGAAGGAATGCAAAAAGCAAGGGTGAAAGGGAAAGATATAAACAACTGAATGCAGAGTTCCAGAGAATAGCAAGGAGAGATAAGAAGGCCTTCTTAAATGAACAATGCAAGGAAATCGAGGAAAACAACAGAATGGGGAGGACTAGAGATCTCTTCAAGAAAATTGGAGATATCAAGGGAACGTTTTGTGCAAAGATGGGCATGATAAAGGACAAAAAAGGCAGAGACCTAACAGAAGCAGAAGAGATTAAGAAGAGATGGCAAGAATACACAGAAGAACTATACAAGAAAGATCTTAATGTTCCTGATGACCACGCTGGTGTGGTCACTGACCCAGAGCCGGACATCCTAGAGAGTGAAGTCAAGTGGGCCTTAGGTAGCATTACTAACATATGCACTCAATATGCCAACAAATTTGGAAAACTCAGCAGTGGCCAAAGGATTGGAAAAGGTCAGTTTACGTTCCAATTCCAAAGAAGGGCAGTGCCAAAGAGTGTTCAAACTACCGTACAATTGCACTCATTTCACATGCTAGCAAGGTTATGCTCAAAATCCTACAAGCTAGGCTTCAGCAGTACGTGGACCGAGAACTACCGGAAGTACAAGCTGGGTTTCGAAGAGGCAGAGGAACTAGAGATCAAATTGCCAACATGCGGTGGATCATGGAGAAAGCACGAGAGTTCCAAAAAAACACCTACTTCTGCTTCATTGACTACGCAAAAGCCTTTGATTGTGTGGATCACAACAAACTGTGGCAAATTCTTAAAGAGATGGGGGTACCAGACCACCTTACCTGTCTCCTGAGAAACCTGTATGCGGGTCAAGAAGCAACAGTTCGAACCGGCCATGGAACAACTGATTGGTTCAAAATTGGGAAGGGAGTACGACAAGGCTGTATATTGTCACCCTGCTTATTTAACTTATATGCAGAGTACATTATGAGAAATGCAGGGCTAAATGAATCACAAGCCGGAATCAAGATTGCCGGGAGAAATATCAACAACCTCAGATATGCAGACGATACCACCCTAATGGCAGAAAGTGAAGAAGAACTAAAGAGCCTCTTGATGAGAGTGAAAGAGGAGAGTGCAAAAGTTGGCTTGAAACTCAACATTAATAAAACTAAGATCATGGCATCTGGTCCCATCAATTCCTGGGAAATAGAAGGGGCAGAAATGGAAGCAGTAACAGATTTTACTTTTTTGGGTTCCAAGATCACTGCAGACGGAGACAGCAGCCATGAAATTAAAAGACGCTTACTCCTTGGAAGGAAAGCTATGGCAAACTTAGACAGCATAATAAAAAGCAGAGATATCACCATGCCAACAAAAGTTCGTATAGTCAGGGCGATGGTGTTCCCAGTAGCAATGTATGGTTGCGAGAGTTGGACCATAAAGAAGGCTGAGCGCCGAAGAATAGATGCTTTTGAACTGTGGTGCTGGAGAAGACTCCTGAGAGTCCCTTGGACTGCTAGGAGATCAAATCAGTCAATTCTAAATGAAATCAAGCCTGACTGTTCCCTGGAAGGACAGGTACTAAGGCTGAAACTCAAATATTTTGGCCACCTAATGCGAAGAGAGGACTCTCTGGAGAAGACTCTGATGCTGGGAAAGATTGAAGGCAAAAGGAGAAGGGGAAGGCCAAGGATGAGATGGTTAGACAGCATCACCAATGCAACGAACATGAAAATGAGCGAACTCAGGAAGATAGTGGAGGACAGGAAGGCCTGGCGGGATATGGTTCATGGGATCACGAAGGGTCGGACACGACTTAACGACTGAACAACAACAATGCAGGGGTCTCCAAGCTTTATGTGACTGCAACCCTCGAAAAATAATATATACACTGATGTGACTCTCCCCATATTGCACCTACAGGAGTTATGACCCACACTTTGAAACCCCCCTGGAGCAAGACAATTGCCTGCACTTAGCTTTCCTGGGTTCCAGACAGGGGTCACCCCAGCTCTACCTGGAAATTCCAGGGATTGAGCCTAGTTCTTCCGAGCTTTACGACACCCTTCCAAGCTGCTCACAACCCCTTGGGGGGGGGGTTGCAACCCACACTTTGAGAACCCCTGGTGTACTGCATTGCAGTTTTCACAATTCCCCCTCTCCAGCTGTAGCTGCAGAATGTGGGGGAGTGGGGCACGGAGGAGACTGGGGCAGGGAGGGGGCGGATGAAGGGCAGGAAGGGGAAATATCAGCGGCAGCAGCACTACCAATATCCTATCCCCCCCTTCCCCCTTCCCAGGTCCACTCAGATTTGCGCCAGCAAAACAGCACAAATGTCCCCCTACTTCAAGGAGGCCTCTGGGACCCAAAACTCCCCCGCAGGATGCAACGCGTGCCACTTTGGCGTGGCTGCATCAGCATGGGGGGGGGGAGGTAGGATTGGGCTGCCCGTCCTCCCCTGCTGCACTCGGGGGATCGTACTACTTATTTATCTGATCGGGTTGTTGGCAGGATAGCATTGAGAAAACAAACGTAAAGCACTTTGCACATGCAAACACTGATCTACCGAGACGAGGTATTATGGTTCTGTTTTTCTGTGGTGCTTATTGCAGAGGCCGCTTCATCGTTTTCTAGCTTTGGTGCCTTGCTGTCGTTCGCCAGGTAGTTTGGGGGCAGAGGGTCAAGGGTCTGCTAACAAGAAGGATGCCTTGAAGGTCTCTAGTCAGAGTCAATGAACTGGGTTTAACAGCCTTGGCAAAGGAGCTTCGTGCCTGTGCTTGAGCACAGAAACTCCTGTGTGGGTCCACAGCCCCCTAAAACCTGCTGTGGGTCTCCTCCTGCAGCAGGCCTTCGCCTTTCTTTGAAATGCTGTTGCCAATGCGCTCCCTTGCGCTAGGATGCACATTGCGCATGTGCAGATGCATCGCTGCAGGGCGGCGAGATTGCATCGTTCAAAGCTGGTGATCAAGCCTCAGGCCAGTTCCCGCAGCAGCAAGAATGTGCTCTTGCTTCTACCCCGGCCACTGAACGGACAAAAGATTACCCAGCGTGTAATTCATCTGTGGAACTCCGTGCCACAGGATGTGGTGATGGCACCTGGCCTAGATGCCTTTGAAAGGGGTTTGGACAGATTCATGGAGGAAAAGACCATCACAGGTTACAAGCCATAGGCAACCTCCTGGTTTTAGAAGTGGGTTTTCTCTGTGCCAGATGCAGGGGAGTGGCAGCAGGAAACAGGTTATTATCTTGTTGGCTGTGTGCTCCCTGAGGCATCTGGTGGGGCCGCTGTGAGATACAGGAAGCTGGACTAGATGGGCCTTTGGCCTGATCCAGCAGCCGGGCTCTTCTTATGTTCTTATCTAGTAACAACTGTATGTTGTAAACAGTTTTGTTTAGAGGGGCAGAAAAAAATGAGCTCAAGAGACGCTATTTTAGCAGGCAGAAATGGCTACAACTTGCACCTCTCTACCTCCCTCTTCCGGCTTTGGCTTAGCACTTATCAAATCCACTCCAGCGCACCAGTTGTAGCATGCTATACCGACACTCCAGTAGATGAAATAATCTAGAGGCTCTGTGACTTAGCATGCAACAGCCGTGGTCCACATTTGCCATGCTGCAACGAACTGTGCATTGGGAACGTTAAAAAAAAGAAAGAAAGAGACACACTCCAATAAACCTGTGAATTCACGGCACATCTTGCTTGCAAGCCATTTGATTGCCCAAGGTGATGCTAAATATAATAGCAGAAGCAAAAGAACCAGAGCAATATTGGCCTTGCTGGCCAGACGGTTTGCATGGCTCCCGCCAGGCATTACTTCAGGGTAAGGTGACGAGAAGCCACAAAGCATTTGTCTTTAAACCTGTCACTGTTAAATACCAGCTAATCCTCCTCTGGTTCTTATAGGAGCTCCCTTGTCCTCCAAATTACTAATTGCAACACAGAACAGAAATGAGAATATCAAAAGCACCTTTGGAGTATTAGGAGGCTTTCCAAGTCTCAGAGTTTAACCCAAAGTTTAACAACCCGATCTGAATGGCGCTTGATGCCTCCAGAACAAGAGCGCCATCTGCTGACGGACGCCGGCTGCCAATGGTAAGGGCACACATGGGTCAGGAGGGAGGCGGGGAGGGTGCAGAATGGGGCAGGCGGTAGGCGGAATGGGGAGATGGGGCGGGAAGGAGGGCAGATCGGGTCCACAAAGGGTGCCAGCAGCACTCACCAAATCATAACCTGGGCTTGATCCACCTTCCCAGGTCAACGTGGATTTGCACCAGCGATATAGCTGGCGCAGGTCTGAGTTGACCCGTCGGGCAGGCAGGGGCTTACCCCAGGAGAAGGGAACAAATGTTCCCTTGCCCCAAGGAGGCCTCCAGCGGCCAAACTCCCCCACAGGATGCAGCGGGTGCCACACTGGCGCTGTCGCATCGCTGCACGGGGAGTTGCGGTGGATTGGGCTGTAAGTCTGTTTCTCAGGGGGAAGGAATGAGTTCTACGTCAAGCCCAGATGTGTCCAAAATTCAGTCTCAAATAAAGCAAGTACCATTGTTTGACTGCTTGCAAGCAGAGTCAAGGCAAACACAGACCTATTTGCAAGGCTCGCGCTTTTGTGAGCAGTTGCGCTCACAAAGACTCACCTGCCAAGCGTTGGCTCTTACAGCTGCCTACCCAACTCCCGTTCCTCCAAGACAGAGAGTGCTTTGCAGGAGGAGACCCACGCAGAGAGTAGAGACAGCAGTGGCAGTGGCACTTCTCAGGCCCTGTCGGTATCTTGTCCTGGCCGAAGCTGGGACTGGGAGGACTATTTATTTATTTTATTTATTTTTTCACATTTTTATACCGCCCTTCCTCCAAGGAGCTCAGAGTGGTGTACATATTTCCTCCCCTCCTTTTTGTCCTCACAACAACCCTGTGAGGTAGGTGGGGCTGAGAGGTAGTGACTGGCCCAAGGTCACCCAGGAAGCTTCGTGGCTGAGCGGGGATTTGAACCTGGATCTTCCAGGTCTAAGTCCGACTCCCAAACCACTACACCACCCTGGCTCCTACTGAGCTGCTATTTGCATCATGGCCACAGGCTTCAAAAACCCTCCCCCTGGGCAGAAATGATGGCCATGGTACTCATTTCCCATCAAGCTGGGTTGACTACCAGAGTCTTTGATTGTGGTTCAGACATACGAAAGCTTTCCATCATCTCCTACAGACCAAAGGACTTTCAGAAGCAAACGGAGAGCTACTGTATGTTGGATTGTTAAAATTCTCGTTTATTTTTCTTCTTAAATTACTCCCCACGTTTTCTCCCACCAGAGGATGCAAAGCAGCTGACAGCAGCAACAACAGAACTGAAAACCACCCCTTCAAATCATGCAAGGAGAAAATAATCAAACAGAGGCCGCAGAAACACTTTAACCAAAGCAAAGAGAAGCCAACCAGAGGATGATGCAGCAGCAACTCCGTCAAGAGAAGCATGGGAACGTCTGCTAGAAAAGCCTGGTTCTTCGTCTCCGGTTGTTTAAAAAAAAGGCACACAGCAAGAGGTAGGAAGTTCCGGAGGGTGGGGGTGGCACCCACACTGCAAAGGCTTCCTCACATGTCACTGCCAGCCTAGCCTCGGGGCAGGGGTTGTGAACACACAAGAGAGTCCCCTGCCCAGATCTTAATGAACAGGCCGAGTTACATGGACCATTTTGAACAGTGTGTGGAAAGAAGGGTCATAATAACGTACCTCTGATCTAGGAAACATCATGCATGTGAGAGCATTGACCAAGACTATTCAGGGGTTAGGTATTATTCCTATCAGCAATGCAAGATAGATAGCTATGAATGAACATGCCCACCAAATTGGGGGTGGTGGTGGTTATAAATGGGGCTCCGACTGGATAACTTACCCGGATATATGCATATGTCGCAATCCCTCATGAGCCTACAGATCATGCATACAGTGGCCCTCAGTATCCGTGGGGGATTAGTTCTAGGACCCCCTGTGAATAACAAAATCCGCAGATGCTGAAGTCGCGCCGCAATGCCTTACCGGATCAAGTGAGAGGTGCGACCAGACGTTGCAGACAGGAAACCGTAAGCTGGTTGCTTCCCCAAGGCATCTTGGGAGCCCACGGAGGCCAATGGTCCTGGAGTGTGTCGCGGGTCCGGTGCCACCCGGAAGCGGCCTCCCGAGGCACCTCTCTCAATCGGATAGTGAAATCTTCAGATTCGGGACCTGTGAATGTGGAGGGTCCACTGTATAATACCCTATCCAGCAAGGAAATGTGAGTCTAGATGCCTGCTGGTTTCTTCTATGTGAGATTTGGGGAGTACCGTTTATACTCACATAGAAGACGACGGGCACGTTTTGAGCCAAAAATCCTGACATTTGCTATGACCCTTCAATAGGTTGAGGGTAAAACTTAAGGATTTGTGGAATTCTTTGAATTGGATCCTTGGGTCTGGTTTTTCCCGATGGCTGGAGCCTGGAGGGTTGGAGGAGGGTGTGTGGAGGAAGAGGGGAGACTGGAAAGGGACTGTAGCCTGGGGGTGGAGGCTCAGAGGGAGCAGCTTTGCCACTCAGTCTCATCACAGCCACTGTATTTTAAAGATCCATGCTGCCTCGGGGGGGGGGGTGTCTGCCATTTGCAAAGATCACCCTGGGAGCTGCATTGTAAAGATCCCCCCTCTCTCTCACACACACAGCTCCCCTCCAGCAACACACACACATTAATAACGCTTTGAAGAATCCCCCCCCCCCGCTGCTCCCATAACCTTTGTTGTGTTTCAGCTGAAGTCTGTGTCTTGCTTTTACAAGACAGGTCTTATATTAATTTGTGCCCCTCCCCAAAACGCAGCAGGTCTTATTTTCAGGGAGGTCTTATTTTCCCAACCTGTGGCGCCCCCCCCCCCCCCCGGCACTTACTTTGACCGATTAAAGCTTCATTCTAAAGCTCTGCAAGGCCTGCACTCGAGTCCTCTACCATAGAGACGACGTGCTAGAGAGGCCTGCAAGGAGGCTGCAACCTTGCAGGCCTCTCGAGCACGTCGTCTCTATGGTGGAGGACTCACGTGCAGTCCTTCCAGGCATTTGCACCCTCGGGAAAGAATGAAGCTTAAATCGGTCAAAGTAAGTGCCGGGGGGGGGGGGGGTGTCACGGGGGTCGCACCACAGTTGGGAACATCCCCTGAAAATAAGACCTGCTGCGTTTTTTTTGGGGGGGGGGCACAAATTAATATAAGACCCGGTCTTATTTTTGTGGAAACACGGTATTTAGGTTTGAGTTACCAAGGAGGTCAGGTCAGGTCAGGTGCCCATCAGGGGTGGGTGGGGGGTGGGGGTCCTCTGGTGGTGCAGTGCAGGGCCCCCCAGCAACCTGGACTGGGTGTGAGGAAATGTCCAGGCTGAATTTCAAGGGCCCAGAGGACTGGGGGTTCCAGTCTTGGCTTCTTCTTAGCTAACATGCCGGCGTAAGCCGCTGGTCACTCTGCTATTATGTTGACCGCCAGTCCTGTTCTAGGCAATTCAGGGACTGGCTGTTACTTTTAAAGCCCTAGATAACTTGGGACCTGGGTATCCAAAGGTCTGTCCATATGAAGACCCCCCCCCCTTGGCCCATGCCCTGAGGCCAGCAGTTGGAAGTCCAACGGGGGGGGGGGGCGGACGGGCAGACACAGAAGCAGGGCCTTCTTCGTGGTGCCACCCTCTGTGTGGAACTCCCTGACAGCAGAGATCCGTTTGGCCCCCAGTCTGCCAGCATTCTGGAGGCCGCTGAAGCCTTATTCCTTCGCACTGGGGATGTTGCTTCAGTTTTGTCGCACTGGAGTTGTCAGTGTTTTGCACGACGCTCCCAGACGTCTTTTTGCTGCCAAGGAAGGTGGAGACCTTGTCTTGCCCCGGGTGTTGCTATTGTGCTTGCTTAATTTGCTGTTTGTGTTGATCTCGGCTTGGGCCCAGAGTGGCCCTCCTTCCAGCAGGGACAACAACAACAACACAGGGACTGCCCCAAATGCTGCAGATAGAAGCCACAGCAGGGACCCACAAGCAACCCCAGCCTACCCAAAATGTCCTGTTCCTGCCCCTCCGCAGTTGCTGGGACAACCAGGAGGCAGGAAGGAGAGTCATTCATAAGACCAAAAGGTGGAGAAGCTGGGCACGCCTTTCACATGCCACTGAGGAGAGAGGAAGGGCAGGCTAGCTAGCCGGCATCACCATGGCGCGTGGGTGGAAAAGAGGTTATGGGAAAGGAGACAAGCGTCATTCCACCCCCTTCCCTCTAGGGCAGGGGTCTCCAAGGTTTTCTGGTCACGGGCCGGACAGGCCTGATTGACAGGCCCATCCGGCTTGCGGCCCCGCCCCTTCCAGTGGTCTCACCCCTTCCGGCCACATCAGAGAAGCACGAGCGGCCAGTGGGGGACCCTGCTCCCTGGCTGTGGCAAGCTGTGGCGAGCTGCTCGCTAAGCCATGGCAGCCTCCCGGGGGGGGGGGGAGCTGGAGGCTGCCACGGGCTGCACTGGCCAGCCTGCCGTGGGTCGGATAAAATCGGCTCACGGGCCACAGTTTAGAGACCCCTGCTCTAGGGAATGCGAAGCACTAAGGGCAAGCTGAGAAAACTAACCAGGAACCGCAACCGAAGCTTGCAGGAAGTTCTGTGTTTTGCCTCCTGGTCCTTGGGTTAAAGAGGGTCCCCACTCAGCCGGGCAGAGGCCAAATAACGGGAGTCGAGGCCTACGAGGCAAGAGGCAGGTGCCATCGTAGGGCTTTCAACACCTCTTTCTTGGAACGGAGAGGTGAGGTGGAATATCCATCTTCTCAATACTACATGGAAATGAAATCTGGGCAGTTCAGTCAGTGCAATTTTCTTCTGTGGCCCAACAGGACTTCAGCGGGCAAGGCTGACAATCCTTGCAAAGCGTTTATTTATTTATTTCGGGGGGGGGGGGGAGCTTGTCCGCCTAGCTATAGCTTCTTGCTCCCCAGCCTGAAAATATCTTTGCTCTGTCGTGCCCAGATACGAAGTCACGGCTAGATAGAATCCTTTTAGCCGAGATCTGAAGCGCCAACCCTTCTCAGATAACAGTCGGATGTTTGCTTGAGCTCCGTGCCGTGTTAATGCTCCTTTTAGATAAAGCCCAATTTATAAATCAAAAACAGGGGCCTGGAAATCACGCTTCTTGACGATAGGAAGGAGCCAGGGTTTCTGCAGCAGAGATGTGGTGAAATTGGAACAGATGAGGAGGACTTGTTTACTAGAATAGCCAGCTGTTTGGGGAAGATTGCAAGGAATCCCACCCCTCTGGTAGTGTGAAAATCCAGTTCCCACAAGGCCCTTAACTGTTGTTGAAGAGGATAAATGCACACTTGCGTTCTTGTTGATGGTGGGGGGAAAAAGACTTGGAAGAGAGAGAGACTCAGAGATGCAATACCCTGTGCCCGCCCTGAATGGCTTTGGAAAGGGGGCACCGTGTGGAGGGAATAAAGTTGCATCAGAGGGGAACGGGGGGGGGGGTGAGTGGTGGGTCCCTGAGGTCAGAAGATGTGGGTCATCTCGGTCAGCCTCCTCTGCAAAGGATGTTCTTGTACCTGTGCTAGCTCTTTAGCAGGCGCAGCTCCAAGGCGAGAAAGGTGGCGGGGAGGATAGGATCTGGTGCCCCCTAGGCCCTGCAGCCTCCCACTTCCCCCCCTCCCTGCCCTGCATTACCTGCTCCGGCAGGCACAGTGAGGTCTGGCGACGTCTGGGGAGCATTGCCGACTCTTGCGGCAGCTGTTTTGAGACAGTGGAACTCCATTCCACTGTTGCAAAGCGCTACGGCCGGCAGCCCAGTTCAGCATAGGATCAGACCATAAGTCTCATGGGGCTTACTGTAGTCAAAGATAAAATTCTATTTTTAGAGGTCTGAAATGTGTCCCTGCTGCTGAGTTGGAAAGATCCCCCTCCCTCCCATATTGTAGTGGTTCTCGCATTCCAGCACTGGTGACATTTGTAAAATGAAGGTTTGATGACTGAGTTGGGGTAATGTTCCCAGGAGAGAAAAGAGCAAGGGTATATCGAAGGCAAGGGTTCGCATCCTAAGCTTGCACATTTCGAACAGCCCAATCCTGCCTAAAGGGCCAGCCGCTGCATCCGAGGCCCATTGCGGGCTGCACCAGAGCGGCCCAGGCTCACCTCGGGGGAAGTGGACGTTCGTCTCTTTCCCCTGGTGTAAGCGACGTGGGCCCCAATGGGCCTCCTCAGATGCACGCCAGTAGGCCAGCCCAGGCTATGACGGGGCATAGGATATTGGCACAACTCAGCACCAATATCCCCTCCCAGCCCGGGCCGGCCAATGACCCCCTCCCTCACAGCCCCTGCCCGCCCTCCCCCCACCCCTGTGCCAACCAGCGCGATACTCACCAGCGCCGGCTGGCGCAGGTCCAGCTGAGTGACCTCCGTGCCGGCGCCACTTACTCACAAGGATCTGCAAACGTTTTTCACAGCATGTTTGGAACTCCTTCGGCCAGACCTATTTGTAGGCAGGATTGCGCTGTTAGTCATCCTTCTTAGCCCAGACCAAGTGCTAGGGAGACTGCAAAGACATACAATCTTGGAATCCTTCCTTTTAGATTATCCCATGATGAATTTCTTTATAACCAAAAATAAAATTCTCCTCTCTCCCAACCACACCACTAAGGTTGAAACCCAACCCTTCCCCCCCCGCTCTGCTAAACGTAATAAATGCAAAGGCAGCAGCAGGATACTTATCATCGTGGCTGTCACACTTCGAACCAAACCGGGACAGGAGATGCCGTCAGCGACTGACAGCAGCCCTGAAGTTGGAAATCGCAACCCCCATTTGGCAGGACACGTCCAATAAGCTCCCATCATTCAGTCCTCTTCCCAGACACAGAGATCGTTCGAGCAAAAAGCAGGAGTCGCCTTCTTCCAAGCTGTCAATTGCAATGTTTGCGGATATCTCTGCCTGCAAAAAAGAATTCACAAAGGCAGCCACTGCACAGAACAAATGTTGGCGTAAATGAGGGGTTTTTTTTCGTTTTCTTTTAAGCCTGGAAGCTGTCTCTATCTTTGTGTATACTAAAGGTAGCGTTGGCTCCACAGGTGGAGCTTGGTGGGGCAGATGCTGGGGGGCCATGTCCCAGGTAAGAGCCTGCAGCTGTCCCCAGTCCCCTGCCCCTCAAAAAAAGCAGCTCTCTATCACCTCCCTGAAAGCCAGGACCCAGGTTGGACACTGGCGGTGGGGGAGCAGTGGACCATCTTCTCCCCCCCCCAGGGCTATTTTCAAGTTCCCAGGTGTCCCCCAATGCTATGTTGGGTACTGGGGCATTTGAAAATGGTTAAATCGCACCGGGTAGGCTGACCATATCCAAAAAGGGGCGGGGTGCCTATACCTTTAACCATTGGGATTCGGGCAGGTGCAGCTTATCATGGAAGGGTGCAACAAGCTACACCTGCCCAAATTCCCTCTTCTTTCAAGGGTTAAAGGTATAGGCACCCTGCCCCTTTTTGGATATGGTCAGCCTAGCACCAGGGGGGAAAAGAGGCTGCTGGCCCACGCCAACCCCCAGTAAACCTCCCCATTGGGTGTACAGCCACGAAAGCCAAATGGGATCTGAACATTCACCAGTGTCAACGTCGCTACTGGTTCCCATGTAATTTCCAGAGTTATAGGACCCCCCCACACACACACACACAGTAGTGATGCCAGTGGTGGTGCTCATCCCCGTTTCAAAGCCGAAGAGCCAGCGTTGTCCGAAGACGCCTCCGTGGTCATGCGGCTGGCATGACTCTCCTTGCCGCAGCGCGTACACAGAGCGCTATTTACCTTCCCGCAAGCGGTACCTATTTATCTACTCGCATTGACATGCTTTGGAACTGCTAGGTTGGCAGGAGCTGGCCAAGCAACGAGAGCTCACCCCGTCGCGGGAATCGAACTGCCGACCTTTCGATCGACAGCTTATGGTTCAGTGGTTTAACCCACTGCGCCACCCGCTGGCCAAGATAACCAGTAGTGTGTGCCTAAGCTTTATGACCACGGCCTATCAACCCGGACGATCTCATTTTTAATTCTCTGTACAGTATACCGACTATCGAAGCCTTCGTAACAACAAAGCTTTCATATTGAAATCAAGACTACTGTTGCTTCTTCCTTCTTTATGGCTACTCACCAGCACTAGCGTCGACGGGGGGAAGCGGGGGGGCGGGCCGCCGGGGGGCGTCGCGCGTATAGGGGTGACGCGCAGTGCCCCTCACTTACATTTTTGCGGCGGAGGTGGGCCCGCCCTCCCTCTCCTGGGTCCGTTTGGCTCCAAAATGAGCCAAAAACGGAGCGGGGAGGGCGCTCCGCTCCTGCGCGTGACGTCATGCGCGGGGGCGGAGCCTCCCCCTTAAGGGTGACGCGCGCCCCCGCTCAGGGGTGTCGCGCGTCGTCGCGACACCCCTGCTCAACAGTTTAAGTTGCACTGAAGTGTCCACCTCTGGAAGGCAATGCTGTGACTGATGAAGAACGCATGCGAACGATGACGGCTTGAATCTTTCTCGACCTCACCCGGGATTGGCCACCTCCATCCCACTCATGC
This sequence comes from Plestiodon gilberti rubricaudatus, assembly GCA_026170595.1. NCBI lineage: Eukaryota > Metazoa > Chordata > Lepidosauria > Squamata > Scincidae > Plestiodon > Plestiodon gilberti. The sequence continues at coordinate 24,383,454 of JANXHW010000013.1, forward strand.
AGCTGTAAAAGAGTTAGGAATAGAATTTCAAGTTAATCTCAGCAGAAATCAACATCGTAGGAGATGGTGATAGAAGGAGCACATACGTTGATTTCTTCTCAAAAATAACCCCTGCTGCCTGATTGCTCTGGGGCATTTCCAGAGTCACATGTTCTAATAAATTAATCGAGCCATTTAATTGGCTAAGCATCGCGGCCCTAACAATAGTAGTACAGTACTATCATGATTGTTAGCGTTGAACTCACTTACCTACCACCACCTAGGGGTTTTTAGAATCGTTGCTACCAGTCGTTGCGCACGCTTTTAAAGTACATTTTGCATTTTTAATGTTAAACTCAGGTCCTTTCCACAGGGCAACAATACCATACCAGAATCTATAGGGAGGCAATACAAATTCAAACACATCAAAGCAATAGAAACAGAAAGGAAGACACTCTCAGCATCAGCAATGCCTGGCTTCCAGGGCTTAAACCTGCCAGAATACAAAGCTGTGGAAGTGAAAATGGCCTCAAGAACTCTGGCAATGATGGACAGGCAAAGGAAAGTGCGAGTGTGCCTTTAAGAATGCCAAGCCAAGCTGGCAGTTGGGCCTGTGGCTGACTGGCAGGTGATGCTCACCTGAGCTACCTTCCCAAGGATGCTGCCTAGATGACCTTCCCAAGGATGCTGCCAGGCCCTGCAGCTGCTTTCCACAGCTGGAAGCGAAACGTTGGGGTCCAGTCCTCCCTCCGGTGTGTGGATTGCCTCCAGCCTGAGTGTGTTTGTAGCCTGGCGAGAGGGGCTGGGTGGCAAGAGGGCGGAATGTCCAGGCTGCAGGTGACAGTTGGCCACGCCCACCGGTGACATCACCTGTTGCCCAGGTATATAAGGGCGACCCAGGCAGGAATCTCCCAGAGTGTCAGGGAGAATAGTGGAGAGAGAGAGAGAGAGAGAGAGAGAGAGAGAGAGAGAGAGAGAGAGAGAGTTTGTGTTAGGAGGAAGGTAGGGAAGGTTAGAGTGTGTGTGTGTGTGTGTGTGTGTGTGTGTGTGTGTGTGTGTGTTAGAAGGGAGGGAGGGGTTAGAGTGAGAGAGCGAGAGAGTGTTTGTGTGTGTTAGAAGGGAGGGGTTGGAGTGAGTGAGTGTGTGTGTGTGTGTTAGAAGGGAGGGAGGGGTTAGAGAGCGTGTGTGTGTGTGTGTGTGTTAGAGAGAGTTAGAGTTAGAAAGTGGGAGGAGTGTTTCTAGATTAGTTGCAGTATTGTTTTTTTATTGGGTTGTTTTGTTTTAGTGGGTTTTTTATTTTCCCAGAGACTTTTCTTTTCTCTTTCTTTTTTTCTTTAGTCATTTAGCGGTTAGGGTTTAGTCCCTTAGGGTTAGGGAGGGAGGATGAGACCCTGCAAGTGGCTGCGGTCCATGTAAGTACCACTTCGTGGCAACTTCTCTTGCGTAGACTCACCACATCCAAATCCGGGACAGAGAAGGAATGTGGGCAGTGGGCAGGTGTCGCTTGCTAAACCCTTACTCAGTAGTAAGCCCCCCTACAGGTGAAGGTGTTAGACCTCACACAACTCTTCGTCCTTGTTTCAGAGGCAGACGGAGATATTAAAATGTCTTGCCTCGGGGAGGGATGCCCAGGCACACAGCATGCACCAAGGGCAAGGAGAAGTATAAATAACACCCCCCCCACACACACACACACACACCAGGACCTTCTTTCTTCTCCAAACAGGAAGCCTTTCTATAGGGTACTCATACTCTCCACACTCCTCCCAGCCAACAGAACATTTTATCAGGGGGTATCAGGAATGTTATCAGGGGGTACAAAGTTTCTTTTGGGCCCCTTCCCTACATATGAATTTGGCTCCTGGGCTGGGCCCCCCCTTTTTTTGCTCCTGGGCCCCCTTTTTGACCCATTTTTTGCCCTGGGCCTGGGTACAAATTACCCCCAGAGGCCCTGACTCCAGGCCAAAAGCCGAATGCCTTCACCTGTAGGGGGGCTTGCTTCTGAGTAAGGGTTTAACAAGCTACACCTGCCCACATTCCTTCTCTTAAAGGTGTAGCTGCACTCTGTCCCGGATTTGGATATGGGAAGCCCAGAGTCTTGCGGGTTTATCCCCAAGGCTCTGCAGAGGGCGAGTGGGGGGAGGGCAGGGTGTTCCCCCCCCTCTGTCTGTCCCTGGCCCTTCTTTAGCCCCCCTCTTTCCCCTCAGCTCCTCACCTTCTCCCCCCTTCTCTCTTTCAGCTGCTTCGGCTGCCTACACAGGAGGAGGAGCAGGCGTGTGGCACCAGCCGAATTCATCCAGGAGGTGGAGGGAGCCACTGGGGCCGCTGTCCAGGATGAGGGGGCAGGGGTGCAGGAGGAGAGGGGGGAGGGGGCAGGGGGGCAGGAAGGGCCAGTAAGTCAGGAAGGGCCAGTGGGGCAGGAAGAGAGGGGACAGGGGGCAGGGGGGCAGGAGGGGATGGGGGTGGGTCCAGGGGGGCAGGAAGAGCCAGGGCAGCAGGAGGAGAGGGGGGAGGGGCAGGAGGGGCCAGCAGCGGGGGAGGAGGGGCCAGTAAGTCAGGAAGGGCCAGCGGGGCAGGAAGAGAGGGGACAGGGGGCAGGGGGGCAGGAGGGGATGGGGGGTGGGGGCAGGGGGGCAGGAAGAGCCAGGGGGGCAGGAGGAGAGGGGGGAGGGGCCAGCGGGGCAGGAAGGGCCAGCAGCAGGGGAGGAGGGGCCAGTAAGTCAGGAAGGGCCAGCGGGGCAGGAAGAGAGGGGACAGGAGGCAGGGGTGCAGGAGGGGATGGGCGTGGGTCCAGGGGGGCAGGAGGGATCAGTAGGGCAGGAGCCAGGGGGGCAGGAGGGGACGGGGGAGGGGCCAGCGGTCCCAGCAGCCAGCGGGGAAAGGAGCTTCTGGGGTTGGCTGAGGAGGAAATTTTCCTCCACTACCATCCTCCAGGCTCCTCCTCCCAGCTGTGCTTGCCTGGTTGAGGCAGCGGCTCCCCCACCTCCTTTCAACATGGCAGGTGTCATTCCAACACCACCAGAAGCCAGAGGTGAGGAGTGGGACTGGTTGGGGTGGGGGGCAGTATTGGGGACCCTGCATGAGGCTGGGTCCGTGGTGAAGAGGGGTGTGGAAGCGGGCTCAACAAACTCTTCCTTCTCCCCTGCCTGCAGGATCAAGCGCAGCTGTCCCGGAACTCTGCCGCCTCGACTCCATCAGGCAGAGCTGCCAGGAGGCCCGGAAGGAAAGCAGAGTCCACTTCTGCCCCGAGCAGGCAGCCCAGGAAGTCTTGGTGAGTGAGCTGCAGCCGGCAGCCCTTTGGGTCCCTTGAACCCTCGAAAGCAGGGCAGGGGGGGAGCAGCCACACGGGGAAGTGACTAACTCTCTTCTGCTTTTTCCTCTCTTCCAGGACATCATGCAGAACGTAGAAGCCTGCCCAGACCCTGCTCTGGTGCTCAGCCGGTCGTTTGAGACCATCGCCGAGTTGAGGTATCTATCGGATGTACAGTAATGGGGGACTGGGGAGGACAGGGTTGGGGCCGGAGAGAAGAGTGGCTTCTCTTTGCAGAAAAGCGAGCAGCAGGGAAGCAAACCAACTTCCCCAGGGCAAAGCAGGGCCTCCCTGCAAGTGCACTGACCGTCTTTAAGACGCGGGTGCGGGGAGGGGGGTTGTGAAACCATCCCCTGGCTGTCTCTTGGCCTCAGTGGCCGGGATCATCCTCTCCTCGGCCTCCCGCTACAGAATCTAATCCTTTCCTCTTTCCTCTTCCAGTGAAATGGAACCTGCCCTTTCAAGATCCTTGGAGTCGGCCATCGTCAAAACATCTGTCTCAAAATTGAGCCAACTGGAGCAGCGCGGCACCCAGGTAGATTGCGACGGGACATCAGGGCGGCGGGAGGGACTGGCTCACTCCCTTCCTTTCTCAAGTCACCGTTTTAGTGGGGAGTGAGAAACCAGAGCCCAAACCGTCACGATGGGGCTCCTCGTGATGGCCATTTCATCTTTTTTTCATCGTCCTCATCTGTGATGTTTTCCATTTCCTTTAGGACCCACGAAACAGTCTAGAGAGAATGCTGAGTGGGCTGATGTATCGGAACCCCACCACCGGCCATCTCGTCCAACTGGTGGGGGTAAGTGTGTGGTAGAGTTGTTCTTGATGGAGAGACGATCCTTTCCAGGGCAACGATGCCAGGTGGTGCAAGGGAGTGGCCACAGGAGACAGGTTGTCTCTTGTGGGCTCCCTGCCTGTGGCATCTGGCGGGGCTGGGCGCTGTGAGATCCAGGAAGCTGGACCAGACGGGCCTTGGGCCTGATCCAGCAAGGCTCTTCTTGCTGGATCAATGATACTGAGGTGCCCTTTTTTCCCCACAGGACCTCGACGAATTCCTTCGTGCGGGGGAAACTCCTGCGAGAGACGTGAGCGGTACCAGCATCCATTGCCTCTACAATTGCACCACAGCCCTGCCATCGGTCCTGGTGAGTATCTCGCCCACTGCCACGGCTGGGTTCTACACCCTCTCGTGCCCATTGTCGGCTTCCTGGGATGAAGTGCAGAAGAGCTGTGCTGGCTCTTCTGTGACCTATTGCACCTAGGGTTTGTTGGGGGGGGGGGATGTCTAGTTGGGCACATGGAAGCCCCTGAAGGAGGGCAGCAGTAGCAGGAGTACCAGAAAGTGGCCTGGGGAATAAATGCAATGTCTTCTTCTTCCCTCTACAGATGGAGATCATGAAGGACAGGGTGCCCGCAGACATCAACGACTTGTGGGTCAGGAAGAAAGGCATCACCTGCTCCTCCTCTAAAGGAAAGACCCATTGGCAGGGAGAGGGGGGTGGCAGGCCACATCCCAGAAGAGGCTGACGCCATCTGGTGCCCGCGCCAGAGGCCAGCTTCTGTAGCCTCGGCTCCCCACTACCTCCTTCCCCTTTGTCAAAGTCCCATCAGCTAAACTCCCTCCTCTTTTCTTCCATCCAGAACATCTTCCCTGCACAACATCGGACGAGGAGGAGTAGGAAGAGGAGGGAGACCCACCAACTTGCTCCCTCCTGGCTTTCTTCCTGAAGATGTTCTGCGGGCGTTGGATGCTGGCGTTCCACCTGCTGCCCGACTCCGCTCCCCGCATCGCCCACTGGTCCTGGATCCGTCTGCTCCTGGCCGAACTCCAGGCAGGATTCCCGGCTTCGAAGCAACTGGCTGTGTTCCCGGCGGGGTTGAAGATCCATCGGACAGACTGCACTTTCTGGCGGACTCTCCACCTGCTCCTGGCCCCCTGGCAGCCCGGGACGCTGCACTTCTTCCGGACTTCTGCCTTTCCTGTGGTAGACAGCTGCAGCCGAAGACACGGCCCTTACCACCCACCCTTCATGCAGTCTGAGAGTAGCTGGTCGCCTATTTTGGGGCCGGGTAGGAATTTTTGGCCACCATCATAATTGGCCCTTGATGGTGGTTTTTTCGCCTACCCCAGACTGGTGCTTGGGTGTGATTTGTCATGTTGTCCTCCCTCCCTTGGTTAAATAAAATTTTTTTAACCAAGCCACTGTCTCCTGGTTTTTTTTTCCTTTGTCTCACTTATTGTCTTGGGGTGATGAAAGAGGGATTTTTTTTGACAGCAATGGCAACTCTTGGTCTTGGCAACTGGTATGACTACTGTGTGAACATTTATTTCCCCTCTCCTTTTGTTCAAACTTTAAAAAAACGCCTTTCTAAAACAGCCCAATGAGTGTGTGCTGAATCCCCGGGGGGGGGGGGGGGAGTCTGGAGGCCTTCTTGAGAAAAGGAAGCTTTTTTTCTCTTCCCCCAGGGCAACCTCTGCTGTCCCAATGGGTCTCCACGGATCTACAGCAACTATTTTTCTGGTGCAAGTCCAAGGAGAGTAAAGGGAAGGGGACAAGGAAGGGGGTTACGCTCTGGAACACGGTGGTCCTGCCTAGATCCACCCCTCCTGCTTCCCACCCGCTCCCTCCCTGCCCAGAAATTCCTCTGTTCCTCCCTCTACCCGCCCCATTCTGCCCCTGGCTTACCTTCATTGCCGGCGGGAGCTAGTAGCAGCAGCTGGCCTCCAGCACCGCCACCGTTTGCGGCGGTGGATCCAAAATGTGCAGGCCGCCATATGGCCATTTCCGACAGCAGAACCGTGTCCTGCTGTTGTAAAGGACAGGCTAGTCCATAGGTGGCCAACCCACGGCACGGGTGCCACTACTTAGTGGCATGCCAAGCCTTTTGAAGTGGCACGCCCTGCTGTTCCTGTTCGAGCCGAGCGCTGAAGTCCCTCTCTCTTTCTCGACCCCAGCACACCTTTCCAAGCCTGTGGCACTAGAGGAGGTCTCTGCACCCCACTGCGCCTTATTCTTCTTGCGCTGTCACTGTGCTTTAAATATTTTCATTACCTTAGATTTATTTATTTATTTAAGGTGGCACACTCAAGATTATCTACATAAAACGTGGCACATGGCATGCCACGGGTTGGCCACCACTGGTCTAGTCCTAGCTAGGGTTGGGCTGTAAGCAGTGGATAGGCATGTATTGATTGTCCTGTATTGAATTTATTATGTACTATCAGATGATCACTATAATTTATAAGAAGAATAAATTATGGTAGGTGTTGTTGAAATCATGACATATTCTGTGGATTTGAAAACCCACCGTCTGACTCAGGACGTAGACATGATGACTAAGTTCCCTCTGAGCTCCATATCCTCCCCCCCCCCCCCGCATTCTTCTTACTATCGCCCTTGGCTGCTGTGATTAGTTCCTTGCTCGGTTTATATTATTTTCATTTCTACAGCCTGCCTCAGTGAGCAGAGCTTTTCTCAGCTGATGAATCACTTGGAATAAAAAAGACCGAAGGAAAATTTAATCTTCTCAAAAGTTCTTTTGTTATCAAAGTTTCCCTGCACTTCAGGCATGTTGCATACAAACCTCTTGAATAAACATCTGCAATAATCAAAGATTCAATAATTCCATAACGACAGGCTGTCTAGTCTTTGACAGTGAAGTAATTAAATGAGATGAACAAATGCATAGTATGTGAAAATGGACTCGAGCGAAATTGATAATCAAGCAGATTTCTTCTCTTCCTCTTTAAACATACATAGTGGGAAAACAGACCTTAGGAAACTTTTCTAGGTTGGATCAGTAAGAATGTCCAGGCTGGTAAAGATTTCTTTACACCTGTCCAAGCCAAAAACCAGTAATTGTTCAAACATATGAGCATGAAAAAACGCAAGAGAATCTTTTCCAACTCAAGAAAGAGAGAGAGAGAGAGAGAGAGAACGTGAGGCCTGGGTATCTAGAAGGGCTATAATCATGGTGGGGTGGGGCACTGGCGTCGCTTCAGTAGGGGCGGGGCTGTAAGTAACGCTCCGTCGTAGTCTCTTTACTGAGCGAGCAGGAGGCAGCCCCGCCCCATCATCGTCGGAGCCTTTCCCGTGCGGAGAAAGCAGCAGGCAAGAGACCCTGCCTGCTGCTTTCTCCGCAGGGGAATGGCTCCGACAGTGAGGGGGCGGGGCCGCCTCCTGCTCGCTCGGTAAAGAGACTACGACGGAGCGTTACTTACAGCCCCGCCCCTACCGAAGCGACGCCACTGGGGTGGGGTGGAAGTCAGCACTGGCTCCTCCTCCTACAGCAGGGGCAATGAGCTGGAGCATTCAGGTGCTTCCTTTGAAAACCCCCCCCCCCCATTTTCTCCCCCAAGGAACCTGAGCAGAGAAGAAGCATCGGTTTCAGCAGGAGGACAACTGAGAATTTGCCTAGGGGCAGACGTGTCAATCTTCCCTGCTCTCATATGTTGGATGAGGAAGGAGGTGCAGATGGATGACTAGACAGGGAAGGGGGGCAGCTGAACAGATGAAAGCGGCAAAGTGAAACTGGATCATTCCCCCAAGAGAGATGAGAACAATTGGCAGAAGTAGGTGAAATTTCCTTGTGAATAAATATGCAGAAGCGTCGTAAGGGGGGTGGCTTGGTGCCCAGGGCCCCAAGTGGTGCCCAGGGCCCCCAGGCACGGACCCCTGAAGAGGCGGAATCCCAGGCTCAGGGGGGCGAAAACGTACCTTCTTCGCAGGTGGTACGGCCGTGTTTCGGCCCTCCCGCCCACCCTTGCGCGCCGAACGGCTCCAAATACAAGTGAAAATAGCGGAGGGGGTGTTCGGAGGCAGGGCGTGATGTCACACGCCCACCCATGTGGGGGGTGGCATCGCGTCGGCGCCCCCCCCACGTGGGGGCGGAGCAAAACCACTGTAAATATGCAGTGTAATATGTAAATAGGCCGGGTTGCATTCTATCTATCGATCAATCGATCGATACACACACACACACACACACACACACACACACACACACACAGATTAGATAGATAGATAGATAGATAGATAGATAGATAGATAGATAGATAGATAGATAGATAGATAGATAGATAGAAATTTCACATTTCATTGTTGATATGTTAAAAACTCTTGCAACCACTTCAAGAGTTTGGGATGAGATGAGTGACATTGTTAAATGATGTATAAGTTTCACAGTAGAAGTAAAGGGGCAGGAGAAGAAAAACTCCAGTGAAGAAAAATTGAAGTTGATTTTTGGTGGCATAGTTTATTTGGGCCTGAGTAAGGGGAGGACCAGGCCTTCTGGCACCTAGATGGCCTGCCGAATGCAGCCCTCCCTTACCTACTGATATGCCGGCCTTTGCTCCCTTGGAAAAAGGAAGAGGGAGGCAGAGAGGAAGAGGAAGTGTACAGGAGAGCGCCATGTGCTCCAGCTCGCCATCCACTTCCCTTCCTCTTCCCCTTTTCCTTTTCCAATCTAGAGAGGAGGAGGAGGAGCCCTAAGGCGAGAGTACAGATGGAGGTGGGCATTTCTGGGAAGGGACGTTCCATAAACGTGGTGACACTGTTTGCCAACCGCTTAATTTCTGAAGCCAGGACACTTGCATGGAGTTTGCAGCTCTAGAAGGTTCATCATGCCTGTTATAGAAAGCAATTTGATCCACACAACATTAGCAAATGTTAAACATATCTTCTGTGTTCCCGTTAAAAGTCTTCCTTTCCTGGGATCTGCAAATTGTGTTTGTCTGACTCGAGTAGGGAGAACAAGTGGCTCAGAGCTACAAACAGAAACGCACCTCCACATCCGCCACTGTAAAATGACATGCGGAGCATGTCAAATATTCACACTTTTTTGCTTCCAACCAGAGAAAAAAATGAGAGGCACCGTGCAAAACAGCCCTTTCTCTTCTGTTATTTTTTTCTGCACCGTTGTTGATTTGACTAGATCTGTGATGGTGAATGATCTGTGATCTGTGATGGTCCCTTGGACTGCTAGGAGATCAAATCAGTCAATCCTAAATGAAATCAACCCTGACTGTTCCCTGGAAGGACAGATACTAAGGCTGAAACTCAAATATTTTGGCCACCTAATGCGAAGAGAGGACTCTCTGGAGAAGACTCTGACGCTGGGAAAGATTGAAGGCAAAAGGAGAAGGGGAAGGCAAAGGATGAGATGGTTAGACAGCATCACCGATGCAACGAACATGAAAATGAGCGAACTCAGGAAGATAGTGGAGGACAGGAAGGCCTGGCGGGATATGGTTCATGGGATCACAAAGGGTCGTACACGACTTAACGACTGAACAACAACAACAAGTGATGGTGAACATATGACACACGTGTTACAGGTGACACGCGAGGTCATTTTGGGTGACACGCCAGCGATTACCCCAGGGCCCCGACAAACCTTACATTTTTGCAGGCTTGTCTTGAACATTTAGGACAGGGATTTCGGCAGACCTCTTTCAATTTATTATCTAGTAAAACTCGGCAACAAAAAAGTCACTAATTGATTTAAATAAAATTTATGTATTTATTTAAAAAAATTATACCCCGCCTTTTCCTATGCCAAGGCAAATGCCCAAGGCAGCTTACAACAAGTTAAAATACATAATTTAAAAACAATACATAAAATAAATTAAAAAACAATAAAATCCACTGGGGGTTGACAATGTAGAGCAGAACAACAAGGCAGAACATACTGAGGCACTTGGGGCAGACAACAATCCATCACCCAAATGCAAGATGTGTTCTAAGGTAAAGGTAAAGGTGACCCCTGACAATTAAGTCCAGTCGTGTCCGACTCTAGGGTGTGGTGCTCATCCCCATTTCAAAGTCGAAGAGCCAGCGTTGTCCAAAGACGCCTCCATGGTCATGTGGCCGGCATGACTCTCCTTGCCGCAGCACATAGCATGCGGCTGGAACACGGAGCGCTGTTTACCTTCCTGCAAGCGGTACCTATTTATCTACTTGCATTAACATGCTTTGGAACTGCTAGGTTGGCAGGAGCTGGCCAAGCAACGAGAGCTCACCCCGTCGCGGATTCGAACTGCTGACCTTTCGATCGACAGCTCATGGTTTAGCGGTTTAACCCACTGCGCCACCTGCTGGCCTAAGATGTGTTCTACTCCACATCAAATGCAACGTGTTCTACTGTATAGTTGTTTTCAGTTCAGTTCAATTCAAAATTACTATTAAAAGTAGCAATAGTCAAAGTACTATTAAAAGTTGGGGGGGGGGCAGGCGACACACCAGCAGAGTCGTTAGGCATTTTCAACATGTTTGACACACCAAGCCCAAATGGTTTGCCATCCCTGGACTAGATTATAGTTGCTCAGCGATTGTATGTCGTCGTACCCAAGGAAAAGTGGTTTACAAGTACAGGCCCTGGGGCACTGAAACCCTCTTATTCCCTCCTGGAAAGCTGCAGGCAAATGTCTGTACACAACCCGACCCAGCATCAATTTGCTCCTGGCACCCAGAGTGTATTCTGCTGGCTGGTTCCTGCCGCAATCTAAGAGACACGATTGACTGGGAAATAGCTCCGGCTGCCGGCTTGATGAAGGGATATGAATCTAGGATGGTACAATTCCATATGTGAGGATATCAATATTCAGAGGAAACCTGGCCGGGCCTCATACATTTATTTTTTGGCGGCACGCCAGCTAGGCCATAGAATGCTCCCAAGGCTAAGAAACGAGCACTAATGAGCTCTCTGCCACCTGCGGATTGCTAATCCTGATTCATTTGAGAGTTATAGAATTTTTTTTATTAACACTTGGTGGCCTTTGCAAAAAGAAAAACTTTCAGAGAAGTTGTACCAAGAAAAAACTATCTGCAGAAGCAGCCATAGCTGCTTAGCTCATTTGAAGGCTGTGAAACATGTTGGTCTTTTCTAGCACTTGGGGATTCTTTTAAAATCAGAGCACTTTGGGGGGGGGGAGGGCATTTTTGGACAGTTTTGCTTTGGCAACTGATGCTGGGCTGCATCTCAATCCCCAACATACTTGCAATGGCTTTCAAACAATGGGGCTTTCCCCCATCATTAAATTACTTCTGCCGTTAGCATGCCAGGGGTGCGTTTGCCCAGCTTCGGCTGGTGCGCCAGCTGCGGCCGTACTTGAGTCGATCGGACCTGACCACGGTGGTCCACGCCTTAGTGACTTCAAGACTGGATTACTGTAACGCGCTCTACGTGGGGCTGCCCTTGAAGATGGTTCGGAAGCTGCAATTAGTGCAGAATGCGGCAGCCCGGGTGGTTGCTGGAGCTAGGCGGTTTGACTCTGTTGAGCCGCTGCTTCAGCGGCTGCACTGGCTGCCCATTCGTTTCCGAGCCCAATTCAAGGTGCTGGTAATGACCTTTAAAGCCCTTCACGGTTCAGACCCAGGATATCTGAGGGACCGCCTTCTCCCGTACATTCCGGCCCGCTCTCTTAGGTCATCTGAGGGGGCTCTCCTGCGAGTGCCACCTCTAGCGCAAGTTAGGGGAGTGGCAACATGTGGGCGAGCCTTCTCTGTTGTGCCGCCATAACTGTGGAACTCCCTGCCAGGGGATCTGAGAACCACCCCCTCCCTCATGACTTTTCGGCGAGGGCTCAAAACGTTTTTGTTTTGTTTAGTGCAGAAATGATAGGTGCCCTCCCGGTGCCCGGGTGTGTGGGGGGTGGGGCCTGCATAGCGTCACGTCGATGCACCCCACCCCGCCCACTTTGCCCCCCCACCCGTTTTTGGCTCATTTTGGAGCCGAACGGGCTCCAGGGAGGGAGGGAGGGCCGATCCAGCGCGGACGGTGAGTGCTCCGCGCAATCGCCCCCCGCCCACCCGAGCGCCTGGAGCTCCTGCTCCAGGCGCTCCACCGTAGTTCTGCTGCTGGTCTGTGGGTTTCCCTGAGGCAGCTGGGGGGGGGGCACTGTGGGAAGAAGCAGGATACTGGGCTAGATGGACCTTTGATCTGATTCAGGAGTTCTGATGTGGTTTCTCATCTTTTAAGAGGTTCCTCATATATTTCTCTCCCCAATCGTCATTTTCTTGGTAAATGGACCCAATATAGCTCAGACTGTATAGCTCAGATGTGAAAAGGGGCATGTTACTCAAGCGAGCATAACGGAGGATCCTACCATGCAGAGGAGCAGAATGCTGGTTCTAGCCACTGTAGATGCCCACAGACTCAAGGTAGGGTATCTGGCAGCAAACCCAAGCGTCTTATTCTCTTTTCGGCCAGGAGAACTTGATGATGAAAGGAATAGTTGCCTCCATAGCACCATCTGCAGGTTGGAAAAGTTTGGGAAACGCTGGCCTAGAGGAATCGGGTAACCTGGAAACCCAATAGTGTGGCTGTCGGGTCATTTGCAGAAATGCGTGGGATTGCCCTTGAAGAGCAAGTCGTTCCAAGGAATGAACATACTCTAATGGCAGAGGAACATTATTATTTTCATTTTAAAACCATGAATCAAAAACACAGCCAAAGCCGGACTTTGGCAAAGTACAGACCTTCTTCTGCAGTAATTGTCTCATTTGATTACTGACAGTGTTGGTTCACCTTGCATGACAGCTGCACATTCTTACAAATATGTGTGGACCTGGGAAATTATATGTGTGGGTCGCAAGTATGATGGAGCCCAAGTCAAATGTTTTCATCTACAGATGAGAAATAATTTAGAAGGACTGTTGGTTTCCTTGGTACATTTTCTGAAGGAAAAAGAAAAGAAAATTAAGTTCATTTGGGATTGGAAAGGGTTCTTTTTCATACTCTAGTCCAGGGGTGGCCAACCTTTCACCATGAATGCTCCTGACCCTTTAATGGTTATATAGGAGAGGGCATTTCAGCAAGTGCAGCTGATTTAGCAGCACCATCAGCACTTGCAGCTGCCAAGAGTCTGTCTTCTATGCAATGCTTAAAAACGCAGCAGCCCTCATGGTCAATGGCATCGCTCCCGTCAAGTGACGGGAGCGGGCCGCTACGGGGTGATGTGCACAAGGCGTGAAGCACGCACGCGCGTGTCGCCCCCGAAGACGTCCCTGGAGCCGGCTCCGGAGATGTCTTCCCCGGCCGACGCTCCAGGGCCTTCTGAGGAAGGCCCGCTGTGCGAACGTTATTTATAACGTTTTTTGCACATGCGCAGACCATCACTGAGGGAAAAGGGCTGCCCTTTTCCCTCAGGAACGGTCTGCGCATGCGCTAAAAAATGTTATAAATAACGTTCGCGCAGCAGGCCTTCCTCAGAAGACGTCCCTGAGCCGGCTGCAAAAATTGTCGGGCGCCCGGAGCGACGTCCGTCGGGTGCCCGGAATGACGTCTGTCGGGCCCCCCCAGAATTGCGGCGCAGCCTATGGCCGTGCCGAAGATTTGTAAGAGGGGGGTATAGGGGGAGGCGTCACTAGGGTGACGCGCGCGCCCCGCTATGGGGTGACACGCGCCCTAGTGACGCCACTGCTCATGGTGGAGGGTTGGCCACCCCTGCTCTAGTCCAAGGTTTTTCAATCTGGCTTTCTGCAAGTGCCAATGGGATAGTTTTCAGGTCCCACCTTCCCGAGTTCTGCACTTTGCAGGGTCTGCTTTTCTGAGTTGCATGACTTCCAGAGGCATCTACCTTGCACAGAGTTATCCCTGCAGCAAAGGGAAAAGCAAAAGCCTGATCTCTCTCTCTCTCTCTCTCTCTCTCTCTCTCTCTCTCTCTCTCTCTCTCTCTCCCACTCTGCCCCCTCCTTGCCCAACTCACGACTCTTTTGTAGGGCTGGGGGCTGCTGCACGGTCACACCTAGCCAGCGCCAGGTCTCTGCTGCTCCACGCACCTCCACCTTTGCTTAGGTAAGCTCAGGTAAGGTAGTGCCATGCAGTCCACCTGGCTGTAGGGCCAGCAGTGGCACGAATGAAAATGCTTCTCCAATCTGCATGAGAGCATTTGCAGCTCACCCTTGGGAGAGCCATAGTCCTAAAAGTGGCCATTCTGAACACACCCAGAGTGAGACTGGCAACTGGGCTGTATTCCAAATGAGGGTGGGGGCACGGCTCACATCATTTATGGCACAATCCTGTCTAAACTGTAGCCAAGTGCCGTAAGGCACCTTTGTGGCACTCAGAGAGTAGGCAGCACCAAATGCTGCCCCCCCCTTAACCAAAGGACCATCCTCAGCTCCTCCCACTCTCCAATGTTCTAGCTTAGCACTCTCTTCCTCTCCTTCTCCTCTTCCTCTCTGGCCTCTCCCCCTTTTTCCAATCCAAACTAGAGAAGCATTACATCATGGAAACAAATGCAAATACGTTCTTTCACTGGTGTAACAGAAGCATGAGCTGCTCTAGAGTGCACTGAGGAAAGCAGTGTGCTAACCCTTGCACGAGCACTCGCAGAATGATGCTCGCGTGTCATTTTCCATCAAATCGCAAATCTTTAGATCCAGCCCTCCAATCTGAATGTCAGATTGTCAGCCCTCCAATCTGAATGTCAGCCCTCCAATCTGAATGTCACTTCCAAACTTTTGTCTCCTCTTCAGTTAGTTCTTTCTTTTGTACAGAAATGACCCACTTCGTATTACCTGGAGGAAAAAAAAAAAGCCATCGTATTTATTGACGTAAGATTATTAGGAGATTATTTTTTCAGACAATTAGGGCAAAAAAGAATATCAGAGTATAGACATTGACACATTTTAGGGAGAGGACAGCCATGGGGATCATGCAGAAAAAAAAATCCGTCTCCTATTACAGAAATAATTTCATACATTTCTTCTTGTGAAAACTTCTGCAATTTCGTGAGCAAGATCTCCCAATGAGCTTAAAATTGGCTTGTCCCGATAGAGTAGAGAACATTATTATTATTATTATTTTTAAAAGCTGTTATCTTGCAATCCTTGAATTATCACAGGTATTTTGTTTACCACCAGGAAGTCACAGATGTGACTCCTCTTCTATCAGACTTCCATAATGACTTCCGTTTATGCCCCCAAAGTTCATAGCAATTCCAGTTCCTGAAAAATTGATTTCCACTCAGGCTCCAGTTGACCACGTGAAATGCCACCGAAACACTGCTTATTAATTAAGAATATTATTTTGATGTTTGAAACTTGTTGGGAAGCACCTGAGCTTTGATTCAACCCTTGCTTTATGAAATATTGAGAACCTCTGTGATTTATCATACTTTCTATTTCATTGCACTGTCTTTTTGTGTATTTAAAGTTTAGTTAATACAAACCTGACGGGAGAGTGGAAGGTAATTTACATTTTAATATATTGCAGAGCAGCAATGACAATGTATTATTTCTGTCAATGTAAAGGTACCATTTTTTTTCTGGTAGATTGATAGACCACGAGGGAGGGGAAAATCATTTCTCCAAGCCGCATTTCCCCATAAGGCACGCCAGTTGCACAAACATGGCAATAGGAGTCAAGCTCTTGTTGGTTTGTACACGATTCCACACATTGTTCCTGTTCTCCAAACATCTGAGAGCCTTGCTGATAATTGTAGTCCTGTCACTAGGAAATACGACAGAAGAAACCGCAAAACGTTGGTTAATTTGACACAATAATGAGAGCTGTACTGAGCATGAATGTCACCACCCCATTTTCTTTAAGAAGCCGCACAGTCAAATGATTTCATCTGCTATTTATTTTTCTGATTAAAAGGCCACGTGTGCCTTTGGAAATTTATTTTGATTTGTTCCCTGTTATAGGTCGGGGAGGGGGGTCAGAAAGGATTAGATATAACCTTGTAACGGAGCCAGACCCTTTGACTCCGTGGTAGGCCTCTTTGCATGAAGAAGAGCCCAGCTTCAGGGCCCAACCCTATCCAACTTTCCAGGGCCGATGCAGCCACAATCAGTGGCGTCACTGCAGGGGGGGGCGGAGCTCTAAGTTCCGCTGCGATCGGAGCCTCCGTTACACGCGCGTTGCTTTCACTTCCCTGAAAGGCTCCGAAGGCGAGGGGGCGGGCCGCTTCGTTCCTCCATGTAACGGAGGCTCTGATCGCAGCGGAACTTAGAGCTCCGCCCCCCCAGCAGTGACGCCACTGGGCCACAATGCAGCCCCAGCGTAAGGGAACAAATGTTCCTTTAGCTTGGAGGCCTCTCTGACCGCCCCCCCCCCCACTGCAGAATGTAGCTCACACCCCATTGGCACAACTGCCTTCTCTGTGTTGGAAAGTCTGTCTGGAGGGGGGGGATGTAGGGGGGTGCGTGTCCCAGTTTGGGCACCTCAAAATATGGTAAGCCGTATGAATCAAACTCTTGTCAGCTTGTACACAATTCCATATATAGTTCTTGATTCTTACCTCATATCTTCACAACAACCCTCTTAGGTAGGCTATGGTGAAAGAAGGTGACTTAGCCAAGGTGCTTCCTTACGGGGGCTGCACAGAAACAGGGCAGTCCCGGTTTTCCGGAGCTGCCGCCACTGCTCCTTCCAGGATTTTAAAAGTGTTCAAACTTTTCCTGTGCGATGCCATCTTGGATCTCATGAGATTTCGTGAGATTCAAGATGGCCGACAGGAAAAAGGTACACTTTTAAATCCTTTAAAAGTGATGGCGGGGGCTTCACTGGGCCCGGAAGGCCATGGCGGTCCCGGGTTTTCCAGGACGGATGGCAAGCCTATCATTCTCACTAAAATCAGTAGGACTTGATTCCAAATCAACCAGCCTGAGATTGCTTAACGCTTTGTCTGTTGCCAAGGCGTGCGTGAGCGCCAAACTCCGTCACCAAAGTTCAACAGGCAACACACCTTGCTTGCTCCTCTGGTTCAGCCTAGGATGACTCAAATTTGAACACAGCTCTTCTGCGCGAAAGCAGAACACATTAACCGCTCCTGGAATACTCCATTGGCTCAGAGCTCTGCCTTGTGAACCATGCGGAGAAGATCCACATTCTTTTGCTCCTGAAATCCCAGGACGCCTGTGGGAGGAGATCTAATTTTTTTTTGGGGGGGGGAGTTCTTTCAAAATGATTTCCATCAGGACCGGCTACCTGCCGCTTATTGGTTCCTGATGCCCTTTAGACACAGTTCCCTCCCTTGAAACCAACTTGCAACTCAGCCAAGCAGATGTTTTCTTCTGAAGAATTTAACCCAAACCTACTTATCCAAAATTAGCATATCTCATTAACTGTCTCAAGGATATGGGCTTAATTCATGTTTTAATGAGTACCCAGTTTTGTTGAAAACCCTGTCTGTCCAGAAGAGAAAAAAGCACAACAATCCCCTCTCCTTTGTTACTGCTGAGCTGGAATGTCTTTTTCCTGCATTTTCAACAATTTTATCTTGTTTTTTTGGGGGGGGGAATGTTTTGAGAAAAAAAAGAACATTTTTTGGGGGGGAGTAGATACCACTTTTTGCTCAGTTCCTTTTGCGAGTGCTGATAGGAAACAGAGGAATGTGTTGCTGCTGTGGTGTGCAACGCACTTCCCATTCTGGCTTTTTATCATCTTTCTTTTCCTAATTAATGGCGGCCTCCAAAGGAGGGGTAAAAAATTTGATTGGGGAACAAGTCCTTTTTTTCTTTTTAAAAAATTCCCTGTAGAGCAAAGCAACAGAAATCCCAAAACATACACTTCAACTTTCAAAGAATTTCAAGGGATCTGTATGATTTATCATCACTCCCAAAGAAAATTGCCTTCCTGCAGAAAAAAGCTGAAAAACGTCACCCCGTTTTCAACCCAGAAAAGAGTTGAGAAATGTGTGTTATGTAGGAAGGGGCTCAGATCAACAATAATTCCATATGGACTCAGGAAGCTACTTTGGGTGACAAATTTGAGGGATGGAAGTGTGGAGGGGCAGGAGGGGGGACCCCCAATGTGTGTTTATTCAAGAACAATGTAGCCTACACAGGGCGGACCTGTTGGCCTACTAAGGCAACCCTCAAAACGGTCTTTGCGCATGCGCGAAAATCCAGAAAATACCCGGATAAACGCGCTGCCTGGGCCTTCTGAAAGAAGGGTTGCCTTAGTAGGCCAACGGGTCCGCCCTGTGTAGGATACATTGTCCTTGAATAAACGCACATTGGGGGTCCCCCCTCCTGCCCATCCACACTTCCATCCCTCAAATTTGTCACCCAAAGCAGCTTCCTGAGTGTGTTGCACACACTAAGGCCCTGGAGCGCCGACGGGGTCAGACGCTCCGAGGCCGGCTCCTGGGCCGGCCTCAGAGCGTCCGAAGGGTGTCGCGCGTCACGGAGGTGATGCGCGCGGGGTGCGCGCGTCACCCCCGTGGGGCGCGTCACCCGGGGGCTCCCCGCCCCCCGCCTCGCACCAGCGACGCCAGTGGTAGTGTGGGTGTGCATGCAAGTGTGTTTGTGTTTCTGTATGAGATCCAGACATAAAGAATTAGGGATTTTCAACGTACTGCATGTCTACTTGTAAGTAAGTCCCATTGTATTCAATGGATCTATTCCCAGGAAAGTGCTTATAGGATTGCAGACTTATGGCCCAATCCTATCCTCCCCCCCCCACTGATGCAAGCGCGCCAAAAAGCCACGCACTGTATCCGGGGGGGGGGGGCAGAGCAGGAGGCTTCAGAAGGGAAAGGGGATTTACATTCCCTTTCCTCTCTGTACGCCCCTCCTGCCCACAATGGGTCTCCACCGTCTCCTCGGACCTGTGCCCAGTGATTTCACTGCCACATGTCCGAGGAGAGAATTGGGCAGGGAGGCTGTGGACGGGGATAGGATCTGGCGCACACTATCCCCACCGGATCCACCCCCTACCGCAGCCTCCCCGACCCCATTCCTTCCCCGCCCCATTCTGCCCTCTCCCACCCTTTTCCGCCTCCTCCTCCTCCTGCTCTGGTGATGGCGTTCCTGGCAAGACTTCAGCCTTCCCACTGGCGCTCCCGCAGCGCGCACTACCGGACCATCATGCTTTATGGCTGCCAGTGCTGGCAGAACACTAATCCCGCCAGCAGGACAGCGGGCTGTTGGAAGGTTAGGCAGGGCTCTCTAAGGAGGTGTGAATGGTTGCTAGGAACAATACAAGACAGCCCCCCCCCCAAAAAAAAATACCTTCACTTTTTTAA
Organism: Plestiodon gilberti rubricaudatus; assembly: GCA_026170595.1. NCBI lineage: Eukaryota > Metazoa > Chordata > Lepidosauria > Squamata > Scincidae > Plestiodon > Plestiodon gilberti. Next base: position 24,402,723 of record JANXHW010000013.1, read on the forward strand.
CATAAGGAAGAATAACAGCCACCACTTGTGTTACCTTTCAGATATGGATAATTCTGTTGAATGTTTCCTTCTGGCAAACTCATGGACGACAGGTTTATGAATGCTTATTACCTATAATGCCTGCATGAATTGGGTTAAAACTGAGAAGATTCCAGGGTTGGGGCTGGTCAGGTTCCTTGTGCATGACATGGAAAATGGACTGTCCCATCTCTCACCAGGAAGTAACATTATAATGCCCTTCTAGAAATCTACAATGTGGCCATACTTGGAATACTCTGTCCTGTTCTGGTCACCGCATCTCCCAAAAGGATATTTGCAGAGTGAGCAAAGTGCAGGAAAAGGCCAAGAAGAGTGATCAGAGAACCGAAGCATCTTCTTGCTTCTTAGGAAAGGTGATGCCATTTAGGGCTTTTTGGTTTAGAAAAAAGGCGATGGGGGACATTATTTATAGCCCAAGTCTATCGGGCTGCCCTGCCAACAGAACGTGCGTTCCACTGGCAGAAGGGATGCGAGTGGAATGTCATTTCTGCCGCAAGGCCACCAGTGCGCTGACCGGAGGAGCCAGCTGTGTCTGTGGTGTTGGTGAGTTGGGGGAGGGTAGACAGGGGGAAGGAAGGGGGCGGGGCGGGGGAATTTCTGGGTGGGGAGGGGCGGAATGAGGGAGGGAGAGGGTGTGTTCAGCAACACTCCCGTGCAGCCTATACTTCTCCCTCTCCTTTTTGGCTGCCCTTACACTTCTCAGACCTGCACCAGCAAAATAGCTACATGCTTTCTGGACTGCTGTTTACAATGGCTAGAAAGCTTGTTCCACTAGTTCGGCTAGAAAGCACTAGTTCCGGCGGCAGCCCACATCAATAGGATTGGCCATAAAAACCAAAACCATCTCTTGTTTTTCTTTTCCAAAGAGTGGGTGAAATTACCCACACAATTTGATATGGTGCCTTACTTAATCCTTGGACGCGACACTGTTTATAAGATGTCTTTTTATGACATATCACTCAGCAACCCACATTAATTTATTCAGGTTTAGCGTTGGGTAGGTGAATGCAAAAATGCCTTAGAGGGCTTAAGGATGTGATTCGTCATACTCAAGGGAGGTTACAATAAATGTGTACATTATAAATATCTGCTTTTATATCCTAGTTAGATCCACAACTGATTCTGTTGTAGTCCCTAACTGTAAAATAATATATCATCATGTTATCAGAAATCAGAACTTAGTACAGGCAGCACGGCATTGCAAATTGAGGAAGGGGCGTTGGAAGAACACGCTCTACTGCTAAGGAACCTGAAAAAAAAACTAAAATAAATAAGGTAGGGGGCACAGGGTCTGTTCCCTTGATGGCCACTGCTCTTCACCAGACCTACAATATGGCTGTTAAGACTGACACACATACAAATTGGAGGACACCACTGAGTGGTAGGAACGGGAGTGGCGAGGGAGCGGTCCTACCCCTGGCAGCATGCAGGGGGCATCCTACCAGCGGCGAGGGCAACAAAATGGCGGCGGGGTGATGAAACAGCGGCAGCGGAGAACGCAGCGGCGATCTAGGTGGGAAAGGCAGCGGAACGGCTCGGAGGAGCCTGCAGAAGCCTCCTGCTGCCTGCGAGCCGCGTTTGTGTGTGTGCCCCACCCTCCCGCTCAGCCCCCGAGGGATGTTTGGCTCCGGTTGACGTCACTCGAGGGTGGGGTGAGTGACATCAGCGTCACAAGGGGGGGCGGTGTTCCTACGCCCCTGGGACACCAGCAGTATCAGAAGCAGAAGGGATACAATCCATCTGAAGGATGGTGAGGACCAACTATATCCTGCGGACGTTGGTCATCATAGCCAGTGCTGGTGTCAGGTTGCTGGAGGCCCCGGCGGAGAGCAACCCCCTCCAAGGCTCTCCAAAAAAAGCTCCAAATGTCGCTGCTCACATTGGTTTTCAGCTCCAAGTCCTGAGGAGGAGGAACTGTCCTTTGTGAAGAAATATTCAGAGCAGCCACATCCTCTAATTTAACCAAACGAGAGTTCAAGAGCAGAGAAAGTGTGAAAATGCAGAACCGTTAATTGGAACAGGCAAGACCTGGCTGGAAGAATGGAGAGCGCTGCTGTAAAAGCCAGCAGGATAAAAGGATGACTGGAAATCTGTGAATTCTTACTGTAGTGATATGGAGTTACAAATAATATTTCGAGATCAAAGACATCAGATGTATTCTTTCAAAAGTGGTCCGAACCAACCCTGGCATTCTGTTCGTGCCCAGAGTAATTGATTTATTCAGCATTTTCAGGGATTCTGCCGCAGTCGCCTCTTCCAAGAGTTTATTCATTTGAATTTCACAAAATGGCCTTTTCCAACCGAGCGCTGGCAAAGAGAGCATTAGCTGAATTTGTACGGAGCCATTTGGACCCTCCGTGCTGTCGGGGTCACTGTAGCTCAATCCCATTTTGTACGCCATTACTTTTTGTGACCGTGTTGCAACGCAGGCTACTCCAGCCTCTCCATTATGCTCTCTCTTCCCACGGGGTTCGACTTCAAAAAGACTTTGGCAATTTACTTCACCTGAAAAAGAGAAATTCAATTAGACAGGTCAGAAATCGAGGAAGGAGATGCGTATGTTGGAAAGACAACTCTACTAATGGATACTACAAAGTGAAAAAGAAACTGCATGTTGTAGTAGCACCACGCCTAACGTATAGTAATTCCAAGATCCCTACTGTAGGGGTTCTCAAACTTCATGTAACTGCAACCTCCAAAAAGTGGGTCGTTCCTTGCCCTTCTTGGAGATTCTAGGGCGTAAAACTAGTTCTTAGAGCTTTGAGCTTTAGATCAGCCCTTTCAAATTGCTCGCCGACAATCCCTGCCCTACTGTCAATAGATTCATCATTAGTATTTATTTATTTGAAGTACAGGTTGAGTATCCCTTATCCGAACTGCTTGGGACGGGAAGTTGTCTGGATTTTGGAATACTTGCATAAATATAATGAGATCTTTTGAGAATGGGACCCAGGTTTAAACATGAAAATCATTTATGTTTCATATGCACCTTATTTATTTATTTAAAATTTTTATATCCTGCCTTATCCTATGCCGAGGCAAATGCCCAAGGCGGCTTACAACAAAAATTAAAAAACATAGTTTAAAATACAGAAAATAAGTTTAAAACAATACATTCTTAATTTAAAAACTATAAAATCCACGGGGGGGGGGGGCGACAATATGGAGCACAAACGCAGCATGGCAGGGATACACCTTATCAGGGCCATTCAGAGGAATTTTATCAGAGGGTACAAAGTTTATTTTGGGCCCCCTCCCTACATATGAATTTTTTGCTCCAGAGCCCCCTTTTTGACCCATTTTTTGCCCTGCGCCCGGGTACAAATTGCCCCCTTAACCCCCATCTCAGAGGCCCTGCACCTTATATACATAGCCTGAAGGTATTTATACAATATTTTAAATAATGTTGTGCCCCAGCATGCCTTGCGCTATACCAGCCAGGTGCTGGAAAAAGGGTTTTGTTTTGTTTTTTAAGTCATAGCCCCCAAAATGTCTGGATTTCAGAATAGTCCGGATTTCGGATATCCGGATAAGGAGTCATCAACCTGTATTTATATTTCTACTTTCCACATTACCCATCTTCAAAGGCAACAAAGAAAGGCAAACAAAGAAAACTCATGACTAAAACCTTGACAGTGAATTGGCCCCCATTCCCTTTGAATAGGCTCCTCCTCCCAATGTGAGGACCGGATCTCGCTACCCTCAATGGCACCTCTTCAAAATAGCCTCCAGCAGAATGTCGTTGTTGAAGACAGTTGCCATGGGACGGCATTTCCCCTTCATCGGGACACAGATCTAACGAAAAGCATTGCCTGGCTCTCGCTTTCCCCTCCCAGAGGCGTCGCTGAAGGGGGCGTTACCGTAAGTCCCGCGCCATCCTAGTCCCCGTTGACTCCCGTTGACGAGGTGGCCCCACCCCCTTGCCGTTGGAGCCATTCCGTGCGGCGAAGGCAACGGGCAGGAGACTCCCAGCAGTTCCACATGGCAACGAGGGCTGTGGGGATTCGCTGGCGACAGTTCCAGCATCAGCTGTGGCAGTTCGGCCTGTTCCAGCAGGCCTGAGGAAAATGTTCGCCTCCTCTGCAGCTTGTGACAGGGGAGATGTATTCTTATTTTTGATCTCTCTACTTGGACAAAATGCTGGAGAATTGAAAGGAGCCGTGCACATCGTTTCTTTGAAAGAAGACTGGCTTTGCTCTCTGTTTACCAAGAGTTAATTAGCCAGAGTTCAGATTTAAATAGAATTTTACTTAATCCTGCGACAACACAGAAAACCATATGCAAATTGACTCAATAACAATGTGCAGTTAAAAAAAATGCCGAAGAAATACCCACCTGCCACCAATTAAGCCTGTATAATTCATGGAAAGGGTGGCTGATTATACTAATTTTACCCTTGTGCTAATTGCCACTAATCTTCCGCATGTTGTACCTGTCTTGCTCTTGTGAATCCCACATCAGCTTCTGCCAGTAATATTTCATAAAATATTCAAACTCTGGTCTGCAGTCAAGTTGCAATAAATGTCAACCGATGCATTGCAAAGAATCATGGCTATTTGTGGTGTGAATTGCAAACACACACACACACACACACACACACACACACACACACACACACACACACACACACACACACACACCTGTATCTTTTTGATTGTGGTCTGATGTTCTAGAGCTGGAGATGCTCTATTGTGTGGAGTCTAGGAGGGTTTCCCGCCACAGGCAGGGGTTGGACTAGATGACCTTGTGGGTCCCTTCCACCCCCCTATGATTCTATGATACTCCTGTTCCCTGGTCCACACCATACCTGCTTACAAAACCCAATTAACAAGAAATGCATAGCTGGCTCCAAAGGCAAGCAGCTAATCTCACTCTGCACAGTTGGGCGGGTACTGTAGGTGGGGGGCCACAGGCTCGAGGCACAGAGGGGGCAGATAGGGGGTTGAGCTGAGCAAATGGCTCCAGCAGCTATAGGGTGCCAGGATTCTGCCACCCTTGCCTCACGTCAGGGCAGGCAGGGCAAGAATGCCCCCTGCCCCCCAACCCCATAATGGCGGCAGAGGGGTGGGATGCTGCACCCTATTCTCTTGCCGAGACCCTGCCTAGGTGCTGGCGTCTCCTGTAGAACAGCGATCTCGTCTTTCATCGGACATTTCTGCCGTAGATTTGTCTTGAACAGCCAACTAATGAACGAGTGAAATGGAAAGGATGAAATGTTCCACTTAATCAGGTTCAATAAATTATGAAGCTGAAGAGTTGGAAGGCTGGATAGTTCGTGGAACTAGCAATGTTGAGCTCATCACAGCCGGCTTGGTCGAGCTGAAGAGCTGGCAAAGAGGTGCTGCTGTCGGAACCTTCCTGCCTGCGCATGTTGACGGGGCAATGCGTGGCGTGGAGTTCAACAGCGCTTTTGTGGCCGAAGACTGCTCTTCCGGCTCCTGCTCTGTGGCGGCTACAATTGGTTCAGGCCGTATTTCAGAGACTGGATTCAGGCCGGATAGAGATGCTGTTGTTTAGTAGGAAAGCAGAGTCAACCTCATCTTCTGGGTAGGGATACCGCACCTGGGAGGAGGACCGCGCTTGTCGCCTGGAAGGACCGCCTCCTTGGGCGTGGCTTGCTTCTGGATGCTTAGAGGGCTCCCAGACTGTGGAATTCTCTCCCCTGGGAGGCCCACTGGGCTCCATCGCTGCCAGCTTTAAAAAGACTTGGTAAGACTTTTCTCCTTGGCTTTGGCTTTTGGTTAGTGCGATGCTGTTGGGCATAGCTTTGCTCTGCTGCTCCTGCTTTCAACTCATTAGAATTCTATATTGCCAGATTTTAAAAAATTCAATTTTTTTTTATTGTGTAAGCCACCTTGACAATTCCTTTAACGGGCTAGAGAGCTGGCAAACAAATATTTTAAATAAAGAATAAACACATCTCAAGAAAACGTTCTGCAAAAACAGGGTGTTATGAAGGTATAAATACAACATGTGTGAGGGTGTGTGCATAGATTGGAGAGACTTGCATCTGTGTCTACGTATGTGGAGGAGCATTGGAGCGCGTGCAGCAGTAGCGTTGCTGCCATAGGGCGGGGGCCCCTCCGCCCCGGACCGGGTGGCACAAGCAGTTTCCTTGCAAGGAGTGGCCTGCAGCAGCATCTCCCGGTGTAAGCCGGGCCCTCCTGACTACTCCCTTCCACCCTTGCTTCCGTTAGGCTCAGGGGGGGCCTTGCTTCCGGGGGGGGGGGGGGCGGAGCGGATGTCCAGGGCCACTCAGAGTAATTTTATCAGGGGTTACAAATTTTCTTTTGGGCCCCTTCCCTTCATGTGAATTTGGCTTCTGAGCCCACTTTTTTTGCTCCTTGGCCCCCTTTTTGACTCATTTTTGGCTCTGGGTCCAGGTATGATTATACCCCCTTCAGCCCCCCCTCTCAGAGGCCCTGGGGATGTCACCCAGCCCCCAAATGGCAAGGGGGCTAGCATGTACTGGCATGCATGGCAAAAGTACATGCAGCGTACACCTGCACATGAGATTACATGTGTGCCTGCACGTAAGGAGGGGTGTCTTTGCTTGCAAACATGGAAGGGAATGAAGTTTGCCAACATGTCTGTTCGTGCTCGTGCAAGTAAGGGAATGGTGCGTGCACGGGCATCTGCACATGTGTCAGTGTGGGAGAATGTAGCGTGCATACATGCAAGAGCCCTCTTTTCTGCCTCAGCCTGGATCATTCAACTCATTCAGAGTAATTGCAAGCTGGTCCTTGTCTTTTTTCAGTCTTCTTGCAACATATCCCTGGGGCTTCCGGCAGGAGAAAGGAGCTTAAAACTGCAACAAAGTGTATGTAAGTTAATAAACAGGAAGAATGTCACCAGCTTAAAAGGACTCTGCCCGCCTGCTCAAGCTGGGCTTTTCGAAATCCAGGTCAAAAGTCCATAGCATGGAGCCGCGCCAGTAGATGCTATGGTGGGGGGTGATCAGACGGCCAGCAAGAGGCAAGTAAAAATATCTTCGTACACGGAACGATACTTTTAAATATATATTTGACTTACCTCCTGGTAGGCCGCCTGATCGCCAATGGGTCTCCTTGGACCTGTGCCAGCTCTTTTGCTGCCATGTCCAAGGAGATGAAAGGAGCGGGTTGGGCTGGCAAAACGGGGATGGGATCTGGCGTTTGCTCGTGCCGCTAAGCTCCACCGCTCCACCGCTCCACCCCCAAACCACTCCCTGCCACCCTGAACCATTCCCAGCCCATCCCTGCCACCCCCTTACCCGCTCTGGCACGGATCCCGTTCATCAGCGGTGGGCGCATGGAGCTGCTGGCCATTTGCGCTGGTGGCTGTGACACGCCCGGCAGCGGCCTGTCATGAATAGTGGCTCCGCGCGGCATTTAGGATGGCGGAACGCAAGTTCCACGGTTGTCAACAGCCCATAGGATTGGACTATAAAGGGCAAGATGCCCAATAAGTGAAACGAGTACTTTGGAGTTAGGAGAGACAACTCTGCATTTTGGATAGCGAGATGGTTGGCAACACTGCTGGGTGAAACGGAGTGAAAGTGGGGGGGGGGGCTCTGCTTTGCTCCTAGAGATTAGGACTGTTCACCTGTGTACTTGGAGACAATCACTGGGGGTCTGTACCCGAGTACAGATATTCAAATGTTTCATTCAGTTTATGCGTAGTGTACACTGAGGGCCAGTTCAGATGATATGTCTTCCCCAAAACGACCTGCATATAATAACAGACACTGCCCCCCTTTATTAGTGAATAATAACAATTTTTAAAAGTAAAAAAAGGGGGAAATGCTTGCAAATAAATTACATTAAAATTGCAAGAGAGATTAGTAAACAATAAGCAATCTATTCTATAAATGATATATGCATCGATACGCTAACAGACAGGCACACTCATGCGCTGTCAGGGGTTCTGTATCTGGGTAAAACATGATGTGTGAACAGAACAGCCCTAATGCAATGGAATGTCCGATAAAAGGTGGACCTACACAGTACGTATAAGAACCTCAAAAGAGCCCTGCTGGATCAGGCCAAAGGCCCCTCTAATCCAGCTTCCTGTATCTCACAGTGGCCCCACCAGATGCCTCGGGGAGCACACAAGACAACAAGAGACCTGTATCCTGTTGCCACTCGAGATTACATAACCATCATGGCTAGTAACCTGTGATGGACTTTTCCTCCATAAATCTGTCCAATCCCCTTTTAAAGGTATCTAGGTCAGGTGCCATCACCACATCCTGTGGTAAGGAGTTCCACAGGTGAATTACACGCTGGGTCAAGAAATATTTTCTTTTGTCTGTTCTAATTCTCCCTCCACTCCATTTTAGTGGATGTCCCCTAGTTCTAGTGTTGTGTGAGAGGGAAAAGAACTTCTTTCTATCCACTCTCTCCATCCCATGAATAAGTACGTGGAGTTCTGTGATTGTTTTTGCTGAGGGATCCCTTTTGTTATGAGAAGCAGTTTTCAGGGGCTTAAGTTTTTGTGGATGACTTGTGTAAGATATCTAGCTGTGTGTGTTTCTCTGGCATTTGGCATTGTAACAGAAACCGGCCGAGTGATGGAACAGTCCGCTGGGACAGAGAGAGCTTGGATCTGAATTTCAAGGAGAAATGGATGGTCCTAATGGAGACAGCAGCCGAGAGAAGGTTGAAGAGAAGCTCGTTGAGGATTTGGTGTCTCACTTTCTTTGTATATCCTGCATCATGGAACTATCTGGGAAATTTTCCTAGTATCGATTCAAGGCGGGTGAGCATAGCTCAGTGGTCAAGTACGTCCCTTGCTCTAAAGGTCCCGAGTTCAAGACCTCTCGAGAAATGCTGCCAGTTGCATAGACAAGACGATACCGACTGACCTGGGTCAAAGGCCGGATTCAGTCAAAGGCAGCTTTAGATATTCAGAAGTGCAACTACTGTCTTGACCTCATAGCAGGGAAGGGGTGAAGTGAACTTTGGTTACTACCAGAGACTCGGTGCTACTGTCAAGAAAGGTTTTTTGCTGAGAAGCAAAGGCATCTAAATAGATCGCTTCTATTCTGCAAGAGGGAAACCAACATACATTTGAAGCAGCCATTGAGGAAACAGACGTTTTACTTTATTTTTAAGTTTTGTACAACAGATAAAACCATTAGACCAGGGGTTCTCAACCCCTTCCCAGCCGAGTACCACCTCCGGCACCACTCTCCTGCTGTGTAACATCATTGCCGGGTTTTCAGGTTTTCGGAGGCCAGAAAATACAGGAAGCTGGACTAGATGGGCCTTTGGCAGGGCTCTTCTTATGTTCTTAGGGAGGAGGCTCTGGGCAGGTGGGAAGGCCCTTCTCAGCGTTCCCGAGAGGCTCAGCAAAATGTAGGAGCTTCTTGGGAGCAAAAACGCGCCACCAAAAGTGCTGCGTCGGAGCAGGGTTCCGGTGGTCTGAGTACCACCAGCAGTTGGCCGAAGTACCACTGGTGGTACTAGTACCACTGGTTGAGAACCCCTGCGTTAGACAAATCAATAAGCAGTTCTTTAAAAAGGGGGGGGCAAGGAGCTAATTCTTTCCAAGCACTCTTGAAGAGAGCAAACAAAAGACAGGCTGACATTCCCAAGAGCAACGTGGTCATCTGAAGGCCACTCTGGCTGCAAGAAGCTTGGAAGTCATGCCAGGTTGGGCATTTTCAAGACACACCTGCTGCTGCTGCATGCATGGTAGCCATGACAACCTCCCCCCCCCTGTTCTTGTGGCTGCCAGCAGGACGTCATGTGAGTCCATCCACCCCACGGGCAAGGGTCAGCTTTCAGCATTCATCAGCAAATGTTTGGCACCCAAAGCTGGCCGGCTCGCTAATTGTACATCTGCACATCACACACACACACACACACACACACACACACACGTGAAGCCACTGCCATGGAAAACATCAGCAGTCTGGGCACCTGGGTCTGTGCTGCTGGAAGACGACTAGTTGCATCAGCTGGAGCTACTGACCCGCAGACACACGAATGCAGTGCCTCTCGTTCTTCATAATGACTTGGCAAAGAATACAAATTTGTCCAGCGTGCGACCCTCAAACGCATGACAAATGGAGCGCCATTCACCCAGGCAGTTCTTTTCCACCCCAGAATACAAATGAGATTTGGCACCTGGGCCTCTCCGAAGCAGCACCTGTCCCTTGTTCTCAGGAAGAACGTCTGTGATCCTCAATCATATCGTGTGTTTTTGGCATTACCATACAATGAACATAAAAAGAAATGAAGTGTTGGGGGAGAACTTAGGGGGAACGTAGAAGAACCGAAGATGCAGCTGTCATGTAACTACTGACGCAATTGCAACGCAAGCCAAGAATACCCTGTAGAATTACTCCTTCCTGTACTAGATGTCTTCTTTATTCATAAGCTAATGGAGACTTATCCTGGGTGAGGGAATGGATGTTCCCTTACCTGGTAGAGACCTCTGTGACTGCCCACCCACAGGATGCCGCGCTCTGGTGGTGCGGCTGCATCAGCAGGGGGGATTTAGTTAGGATTGGGCTCTCTGCCTGGTAGTTACCATCTCTTTCAGCGCAATCCTGCATAGGGTGCACCGGCCGCCTGAAATAGCCACGGCCCAGGATGCGGCCCACATCGGCGGAGCTGGGGCACATCTCGGGGGAAAGGGACATTTGTCAGCCCCAGAAGCCCTCATGGGCCTCCTCAGATGTGCACCAGCTGTTTTGCTGGCACACATCTGAGGGGCTGGTGTAAGGCCAGTCCGGCTCCAGGAAGGGATTTGGATATCGGTGGAGCGCACCACCAATATCCCCACCCCATCCCTCACCTGGCCACCCTGGCCCACCTTCCCCATGTCTTCCCACCGCCCGGCACAGGACCTACCTGCATCCGGCGGCACAGTCCCCATCCGGCGGCGGAGTGAGCGGCATCGGCACCAACGCCACATACTCTGCAGGTGCCGAAAACATGCCTCATGGCACGTTTACAACACCTGGCGCTAAGGCTACGCGGGATTGGGTTAGGGTTAGGGTTAGGGTGTTAGTCCACCCATCAGTGCAGGCAGTCACAACTTCAGCATCCTCAAAGGATGGCTATCCAGGCCTCTGCTTCCAAACCTCCAGTGATGGAGAGTCTTCCACCTTCTGAAGCTGTGGCAGGACTGCACTGAAGTTCAACTGCCAAACAGTTCTCACCATCGGGACTGGAAGATTGAAATCGATTGAAATCTCCCTTGTAAGTTAAACCCATTTGTCCTGGCCCTCCCCTCTGAGGCAACTGAGAATCAATCTGCTCCACTGTCCGCTTCCCCCACCCTGTTTCAAGAAAAGACGAGAAGAAAGCCATCTCCCCTTGAAGTGATGATCGCTCGTCCCTCATCTGAAATCAGCCACGCTCTGCATTTTTCATTAAGGCATTTGCAGTCATCATGTGTCTCTGGATGGCCAGCATCTGGGTATCAGCCAAGCTCAAACAGACCTCTCTTGGCGAGGGGGAAGCATCACGCAAGTTTCTGCATTCATTAACGCTGCACAGCTTTTCCTGGGGGAGAGTTGGAATTGGACCATGTAGAGTTAAAACGGCCTGACCTGAATAGATAAGAAATGTCAAGACTGCCTCGTATTCAGCCTGAGTCAAAAGTGTAATGAGAGGTGAGGCCTGGTATGGATTTTGTTTAATTGAATCACTACTGTATATAGCTACTATCATTATGTACACAAATGGCATATCCTTGACTTGACACCACATATAGAATATCCCATCACACTGCCTGAAAGCTCCATTTTGCACTTTGAAGGTAGAAAGAAAGTCTTGCAGAACGAGGGAAACAACAAGGAAGACTTTCAAGATTTGCCAAATATGTTGGCAGGCATTCTGGTTTGTGCGACATAAATTTATCTGGCAGAGACACAGACATTTCTGTAACTCGGCCTCGAACCAGCTGGCAGCACCATGTGGAAGAGGCACCTGTTCGGCTACGTTTTATAAGGCACATCAACTCAACTTTAAAAATAGAAGGGCTACTTAGAGGGGAAATGTGCGAGTTCATGCTAACGATGGGAAGCCCAAAATTCATCCCTGAAGTGTGGGGCCCTGAGACAACCTGCGTTCTCTTTTCCTCTATCCAGGCTTTCTCTCGAAATACAGCAAACCCAGTTCTGATTATGAGAGATGCTTGTCTGGGATTGTGTGATGTGCATCAGGATTTGGTATGTGTTGTTCCCACTTCTGGTTGCCTGAGGGAACCTGACTCATGGCTCACACCCAAGGAGGTCTGGTGGGTAGGTTGGCAGGATGAGGTAGGCCAGGGTTAGGGTGGCCAAGTTATTGCAGATGACCCGGAACTTTTTTAAAGGCTTAATGGTTTTTTAAAAGCTATTTCTGTTTTTGACCTTCAGGGGGAAAAAAAACATATCAGTCCAGAAACACTCTGGTTGTTTTGTCCTCACATAATAATCCTTTGATTACTAGCTTTCCATCACAAATCAACACTTCTTCATAGTGTCAATCAGCTATTATGTATGAGCAATCTATCTCCTGTGTGGGAAGAATATAAGCATCAGATTTTGGTCAAACTCCGAGTAAGGAGTCCAGGCAGACGAGGATAAAAAGGGTCCAGAGTTTGAAAACAGAGTTTATTTATTTATTTTATTTACAGTATTTTTATCCCGCCTTTCTCCCCGAAGGGACCCAAGGCGGCTTACAACATGAAAAAAAGAATACAATACAAAAAATAATCACTTTTTAAAACAATAAAAAACACAAATCTGAATCTGACACAAATTCCCTTGACTTCCAAAGGGCAGACTTCCCCAAAATGAGCAGACTAGTTAAAAAAAAAAGCTGAAGGGGAAGGTGAAAAGTGTCCAATCGCTCCAGAGTGCATGGAGGCTGTTTAAAACAACAGTAATAGAGGCCCAGCGGGAGTGTATCCCACAAAGGAGGAAGGGCTCGACCAAGTCCAGGAGGGTGCCGGCATGGCTAACAAGCACAGTTAAGGAGGCTATAAAAGGCAAGGAAGCTTCCTTCCGTAAATGGAAGTCTTGCCCTAGTGAGGAAAATAAACAGGAGCACAAACTCTGGCAAAAGAAATGTAAAAAGATGATACGGGAGGCCAAGTAAGACTTTGAGGAATGTATGGCAGGCAACATTAAAGGGAATTACAAAAGCTTCTTCAAATATGTTGGAAGGAAGGAGGGGGGACCCGGGAAACTACAGGCCGGTCAGCCTAACATCTGTTCCGGGGAAAATGGTGGAAAGTCTCATTAAAGATAAAATCTTAAAACACATAGAAGAATAAGCTCTGCTGAGGGAGAGTCAGCATGGCTTCTGCAAGGGGAAGTCTTGCCTCACAAACCTTTTAGAATTTTTTGAAAAGGTCAACAGGCATGTGGATGCAAGCAAACTCGTGGATATTATATATCTGGATCTTCAGAAGGCATTTGACACAGTCCCTCATGAAAGGCTCCTGATAAAACTCCATAGTCAGGGAATAAGAGGGCAGGTCCTCTTGTGGATTAGGAACCGGTTGAAGACCAGGAAACAGCGAGTGGGAGTCAATGGGCAGTTTTCACAATGGCGAGAGGTGAAAAGCAGTGTGCCCCAAGGATAGGTCTTGGGACCGGTGCTTTTCAATTTATTCATAAATGACCTGGAGTTGGGGATCAGCAGCGAGGTGGCCAAGTTTGCAGATGACACTAAACTTTTCTGGGTGGTGAAGACCAGCAGGGAATGTGAAGAGCTCCAGAAGGATCTCTCCAAACTGGGAGAATGGGCAGCAAAATGGCAGATGTGCTTCAATGTAAGTAAGTGCAAAGTGATGCACATTGGGGCAAGAAACCAAAATTTCACATATACGCTAATGGGTTCTGAGTTGTCTGTGATGGATCAGGAGAGAGATCTTGGGGTGCTGGTGGACAGGTCAATGAAAGTGTTGACCCAGTGTGCGGAAGCTGTGAAGAAGGCCAATTCCATGCTCGGGATCATTAAAAAAGGGATTGAGAATAAAACGGCCAATATCATTATGCCTTTGTACAAATCGATGGTAAGGCCACATCTGGAGTATTGCGTCCAGTTCTGGTCACCACACCTCAAAAAGGATATAGTTGAATTGGAAAAGGTGCAGAAAAGAGCGACCAGATTGATTCGTGGGCTGGAGCACCTCCCTTATGAGGAAAGGCTACAGCGTCTGGGGCTTTTCAGCCTAGAAAAAAGGCGCCTGAGGGGGGACATGATTGAGACGTGATGCATGGGATGGAGAGAGTGGATAGAGGGCAATTCTTCTCCCTTTCGCACAACACCAGAACCAGGGGACATGCACTAAAATTGAGTGGAGGGAGAGTTAGAACAGATAAAAGAAAATATTTCTTCACCCAGCGTGTAATTCATCTGTGGAACTCCTTTCCACAGGATGTGGTGATGGCACCTGGCCTAGATGCCTTTAAAAGGGGTTTGGACAGATTCATGGAGGAAAAGACCATCACGGGTTACAAGCCATAAGCAACCTCCTGGTTTAGAAGTAGATTTTCTCTGTGCCAGGTGCAGGGGAGTGGCAGCAGGAAACAGGTTATCTTGTTGACTGTGTGCTCTCTGAAGCATCTGGTGGGGCCACTGTGTGATACAGGAAGTTGGACTAGAGGGGCCTTTGGCCTGATCCAGCAGCCGGGCTCTTCTTATGTTCTTACGTTAAGGTAATTTGGTACTAAGCCTTGAGGGCTTTGAAGGTAATGGCTAGCACCTTGCACTGGTTTTCAGTATTCCAAAAATGTGCCTAACCTCATCGCTAAAAACTCCAGTCATCCCAGAGCAAGCTTATTCAAACAAAACCCATCTTGGTTATCAATGTTTTTATGTAAAGGAAAAAAAAAAAGGAATCACATAATATTTTTTCTTTAATCAGCTTGTTTCGAATGAAGCTGTTGCCTTCCCGTCTTACTAGCTGAAAGAGATTTCTTGTTCACTCCAACACCTATCTGTGAACTTCCTATAATTATTTAACAGTGGGACTTGGCCTCCCAGCAATTCATCAGGAAATATCCTGGGATACCTCGTCAGTCTTCAGGCGATGGGTAGTTTGTGAAGAGGAAATAACATGCTGATTTGCAGTTATAATTGAGGAAAATTGCTTAAGAGGCTTCTGACAGTACAGAAAATAGGCCAATTAGTTAACCCGCTTCTCTCCTCCTGTGATTCACGAGCGTCTCCATTTAATTTTGCTGTCACTTAGGAAGCAAAGTTATGAACGGATTAGCGCTTTTCGCCAACTCTTAGCACCCTCCTTTCATTTTTATTTTAAGCACAATGGTTTCTCTTGGAATCAAAAGATGCTCACTTCTGTACTTAACTCTTCCTTTCCATAGCTGATAATTAAAACTGCTGGCATGATTCGTTGTTTAAACAAAAGGCAGGGCCTTTCAATGAGCCAGAGCTCTCTGCTGCAGTGCTTCACCCCTCCTTCCAGAGCCTCATAAGAATGCACTTCTTGTAGCTACCAGTTGTGCCAAAATTGCCAATGTGCAAGGTTGATCTCTCTGGAGAGCTAGTGTCAGAATCCATGAATTCGGAACAAGGGCCCCTGGAGAGGGATTTTAAGGAGTCTTCTTCTTCCTCATTCTGCCAAGCCCATGAGGGAAATACATGAAACAGACCATCATTCTTGGAAGCCAGTCAGCGTTTGCATCATCTGGATAACAGCATCAAAGAACAATGGTGTGAATGACAGAAGAACCCGCCAAGAGTCACTCCACATCACATCGCGCTACCGCCCTTTGCCCTTCTCTTTCACATTGAAATGCTCATCCTGAAGCGGAACCGGCCTGCCCCACAACAGATCCGTCATATGGGGCTCCTGCATTTGCATCTCCAGGTGATTCATCACAACCAAAAAATTGGACAGTTCTGAAAGATCACAGGCACTGCAAATGCCATCCTGAAATGAATGAGCACCAGTGTGCTTTCGAATGCACACGTTCATTCGACATGGCTTCGATATAAAAGGGAGTGCGCTAGAGAGAGCAGGGGTTCTCAACCAGTGGTCTTAGCAGCACCACCAGTGGTACTTCGGCCGACCATTGCTGGACCACTGGACCACCGGAACCCCGCTCCGATGCGACGCTTTAGGCGGTGCGTTTTCCCTCCTGAGAGGCTCCTGCCTTTGGTCGAGCCTCTCAGGAACTCTGAGAAGGGTCCTCCCACCTGCCCAGAGTCTCCTACCTGTGTTTTCTGACCTCTGAAAACCTGAAAACCCAGAAGTAACTGGCAATAATGTCATTGCCAGTCACTTCCGGTGGTACTCAGGAGAGTGGTGGTACTCAGCTGGGAAGGGGCTGAGTGATGGAGCTCTAAGCCACCAGAAAGCGATTAAGACACGAGAGACAATCCACTACAGAGCAACAAAAGATAACTGGAGTTGGCACAAAACTTCCTGGCATCTGAGATGGCCCCCCAAAGGCCACTTCCTCACCTGACAGTGGGCCAGTAGCCATTTCCACTCCTCTTCCCCAGCATTGAAAAGGAAGAGGGAAATGGAAAAGAACGCATGGAGTGCATTTTTATCTGGCCTACCACTCTCCTCTCCCCCACACTTCCTCTTCTGCTCTATTTCCACGTCCTTTTTGAATCCTGGGAGTGAAGAGGAGGAGTTGTGGAAGAGAGTGAGAAGATGGAGGCAACACCTGAAACAATGGACTCACCCAGCCTCATGGAAGGGCCGGCCTTGAAGATGGCAGAACAGAAAGGGAGATATTTTCGTAAATCGAATGCAACATCATCGGGATTCAGGTTATAAGATCAATTTTATAAGATGTCAAATTGTAAATTACCATCTTCCTGCCTACTTAGGCTTTTATCAGCATTTGAAAAGGTTTACGGATGATAAACGAAACGTCATGCTCTGCAGTTTTGGAATGTTTTTATTGTATTTTGCCTGGTGATTTTAGTATTTTTACATTGGATTTTAGCAGTTTTTGCTTGCATATGTGATTTTACTTGTTGCTGATGTATTTTTACAATTTGACATCTTATAAAATTGATCTTATAACCTGAATCCCGATGATGTTGCATTCGATTTATATTGCTGCTGGTTATAACAGTTTACGAACATTTTTTGGAGATATTTTCATCTTGCCTTGTTGCTTTTGCCTCTAGTATTTCCTCGCTTACCAACCTGGGGGCCTGAGGATTTACTTATGCTCCTTTCTAAAGCATGTCGTACAGCAGTGATATCATCATCATCATCATCATCATCATCATCATCATCATCATCATCATCATCATCATCATCTCTAGGCTTACCAGATCTCCAACCGGGACAGAGTGCAGCTAGACCTTTAGGAGAAGGATTGTGGGCAGGTGTAGCTTGTTAAACCTTAAGAGCACAATCCTAGGCATGTCTACTCAGAAGCAAGCCCCACTGAACACAATGGGGCTTGCTTCTGAGTAGACATGCCTAGGATTGTGCTCTAAGGGTTTACCAAGCTACACCTGCCCACATTCCTTCTCCTAAAGGTCTAGCACTCTGTCCCAGTTGGAGATCTGGTAAGCCTAATCATCATCATGATGTTTAGAAGAAAGCTGATCAGCTATATTTGCTACAGGAAATTGGGAGTTAGATGAGAAGATGTGACAACCGTGGTGTGAGCAAAAATATACTAATTATTTTCTGTAGCCTGCTGAACAGCAACAAGGAAAATATCCCTATATTCCAGGAAGCAAAATTCAGGTTAAAGATTGGATTTGTTCTCCCCTAGTCATTAGAATAGGCCAGCGGGTGGCGCAGTGGGTTAAACCGCTGAACCATAAGCTGTTGATCGAAAGGTCGGCAGTTCGATTCCCGCGACTGGGTGAGCGCTCGTTGCTTGGCCAGCTCCTGCCAACCTAGCAGTTCCAAAGCATGTCAACGTGAGTAGATAAATAGGTACCGCTTGCGGGAAGGTAAACGCTCTCCGTGTTCCAGCTGCATGCTACGCACTGCGGCCAGGAGAGTCATGCCGGCCACATGACCACGGAGGCGTCTTCGGACAACGCTGGCTCTTCGGCTTTGAAATGGGGATGAGCACCACACCCTAGAGTCCGGCACGACTGGACTTAATGGTCAGGGGATACCTTTACCTTGACCTTTACTAGTCATTAGAATAATTGGGGAAAAAACACAAGTGGTGGAGACAAAGGGTCCTTTTGGGGGTAATGCTGGAAGCAGCAGATGACAATGGGTGCCGTGTGTGAACGCCCTAGGAATAGAGAATCAAACAGCATATGGAACAAGCTCATGGTATTTCATTAACAACTGTAAATAGCAACACAGCATAAGCTAGCTGTGGAGCTGGTTTCACGGACCATAAATGCTTAATGTTTATGACCAATAAAAGTCAAAGGAGCATTTAGTAAAGTAGTTTACCAAACAAACATTAAATACTTTAATGCATTAGCTTCAGTGGACAGAATCAGGTTATTTAATTAACAGTGAGTAATTTGCTAGTTTTTTTTTTTTAAAAATGGCCACAAACGATTTTCCCCACAGCAAACCGTCCCATGAGTACAAGGAGGGAGGCGTAACCTAGTCATGGCAAGCAAAAGGAGAGAGGCGTTTCTTGGGGCGACGAGCCTGATGCGGTTTCGACAGCCTCCCCTTGTGGACGATGGAGTGGGTGGGGCTCTCAAGATGGCGTTCATCCATTGGCAAAGCAGGAATGACGGGTGTAGAACTTTTGAGGAAGCTGCTGAGAGGAAGTCAGGATCAAACCCAGATTATTTCACGTCCAGACGTTTTAAGAATATAAAAAAAACATCCGAGCCCTGCTGGATCAGACCAAAGATCGATCTAGTCTGCTGGTCTTCAGCCTATCAAAAGCTGAACCTTGTAGTGGCTGTAAACTGAAAGACCACTGTAAAGATGAGGAGTTAGTAAATGTTCACAAGTTGTTCGTTCTGCCTGCTCAGCGATGCCTGGAGTACTCGACCAGTTGGCCTGTCTGCCTGCTGGGCTAGAACTCTGCCCACTATTCTCCACATTTCCTCTTCTGCTCTGTTCTTCCCTTTCGAATCCAGAGAGCGGGCGGAGTAGGAGGGGTAGAGGCCAGTAGCGTAACTAGAGGAGGAGTGGCACGGATGGTGCTACACGGGGGTGCAAAGTGGCCCCTCCCATTCACTGTTGGAGCCTTTCCAGTGCTGCCTTAGCGAGTGGGAGGGGCCACTTGGCAGCACTGTGTCGCGCCATGCAGCACTTAGCGCACTGCCCCCCCTCTAGCTACACTACTGGTAGAGGCAGGCAGGAAGAAGTGGGCACTTCCCACCAATCCTCCACCTGAGGTGGACAAAGGCTGGGCCATAGGCTTGTTGATGTTATGAGTGATGGGAAAAGTAGACAGGTGAAAAGCCAAAGAGCAAAGGCAAGCAATGAATCCGCATTTGAAAGGGTCCGAGTGGTGTTGCAGCCCCTTCTGGTTGCAATGTGTTTTTTTTCGACAACAAAGGTGGAACAATCAGGGAGCCTATCATTTCGCAAAGGCTTTGATAGTTCTCATGCTGCTTTTTTCCAATGCAAAGAGAGCAACATAGGAATAAGAAGAAAATGAAAAGGACAGAAAAGGAAAATAGAGTCACAAGTGCAGATACCATCTTTCGATCAAATGAAAGAGCTCAAGTAACCATACGATGTGTGAAGGATAAGAGGACTTTTAAATAACACTTTTTGTTTTAGGGGGTTTCAGTGCATGGATTTGCATTTGATAGCGGTTTACAATCACTGTAATCATCTTGCTAATGGTCTGTAATTCAATTATTGCACAGCAGCCTACATTAGCAAATCAGAAACACAGTGGGACAAACCAGTTACATTCATATTTCAGTATTATCAATATTAAGCCGACTGCATAATTACCTCTGTGAAGTTGCCACTTGAGACGTAGCAAGTTAGAGAATAAATTATGAAGATAAATGACATTGCTAATTCAGCATCACGTGAAGATGATAATTTTCTTTTTAACCCCCCCCCCCCCCAGTGTTACTAGATGGAAACGTAAATTTTGCTCTCTAAAACATATGACCAAAATGAGTTTTGGTTTCTTTCCAGTCCTGTAATCGTTTCTCCAAACAGAGTATGACATAGAACGAAAGCTTTCATGGCCAGCTACTAGAATACAAGACACAGGTTTTATGGGTGAAGTAGCCATGTAATTAAATATAAATACAACCGACGTTTCGTCTTATTTCCTAAGACATTATCTAGGTCTAAACAGCTTGGCTGTTGGTACCATCCCAACAGCCAAGCTGTTTAGACCTAGATAATGTCTTAGGAAATAAGACGAAACGTCGGTTGTATTTATATTTAATTACATGGCTACTTCACCCATAAAACCTGTGTCTTGTATTCTAGTAGAGTATGACATATTTATTCATGCTGATTTGGGGTAGAGAGGGATAGTGTAAAATGTGGGTTTAAGCATTGTTAGTTGGAACTTTATGGCTGATATATTACCACGTGGTATTTATAGCCCTGATGATTAAACCCTCATGTCATTGTATCCCTCTCTACCCAAAGAAGAAGGATTTCATTACTATGGAATTCATTTCCACAAGATAGCTACTAGCTTAGATGACTTTAATAAAAGGGGATTAGACTCATTAATATAGGCCAGCGGGTGGCGCAGTGGGTTAAACCGCTGAACCATGAGCTGTTGATCGAAAGGTCAGCAGTTTGAATCCACGACGGAGTGAGCTCTCGTTGCTTGGCCAGCTCCTGCCAAACTAGCAGTTCCAAAGCATGTTAATGCGAGTAGATAAATAGGTACCGCTTGCGGGAAGGTAAACAGCGCTCCGTGTTCCAGCCGCATGCTACGCGCTGCGGCAAGGAGAGTCATGCCGGCCACATGACCACGGAGGCGTCTTCGGACAACGCTGGCTCTTTGGCTTTGAAATGGGGATGAGAACCACACCCTAGAGTCGGACACGACTGGACTTAATTGTCAGGGGTCACCTTTACCTTTTTAGACTCATTAATAGAGGGCAAATCGAACAGTGGCTACTAGTCATAATGGCTACACACTACCTCCAGTGGTGAGATGCTTTCAACTTTTACTTATGAGCTTCCCAACCCCTTGCTGGGCTCGATCTGCCCTCTTCCCTGCCCATTCTCTTGTAGAATCCTCCTCCCTGCCCATTCTCTGCCCTGTTCCTCCCCCTCCCCACCCCATTCTGCCCACCCTCGCCTGCCTCCTGTCCCCTGAGCTGACGTACCGGCCCCGGGGCTCCTTCTCTGTCTGCTGGTGCATAGACCCGGCCACTTGCGGCAGCCAGGCCACACTGAATGCATGTCATGCTTTGCCACAGTCATGAAGGACCTTATGCTGCCAGAACTCTTCTTCCAGCAGCATAAGGCCCTGCTAGAATTGGGCCGGAAGTCTTAAAATCAGGCTTTTCCTTGAAGGCAAAGCAATTCCTTTATCCTGGGTCAAACGGTGGGTCCATCGAGCCTCCTCTTCACTGACTGGGAGGCCGACCTCGAGGGTCTTCAGGCAGTGGTCTTTGCCAACCCTTCAAGGGAATCTTCACCATGAAAAGAGGCCCCCCCGTTGTGTTCCTTGCTTCGACTCTGTGTGATATTGTTGAGCATTCCTTCCTTGAATCTGCTTGATGATCCTGCAGGTCTTTCAACATTTGGATTGATCACCTCATCTCTGAATCTGTCTATCACATCAAGTTCATCACAAACTTTGTGTCAGATGTTCCCGTCTTATTGTAAAAAGCGAAACGATTGATTTAGTGACATCTTTTCCACTCCACGCTGTGGCTGCCTTTAGAGGGAAGCTTGTCACCTTCAAAAGCTTCAGCCCCCCCCCCCTACTCTGCCAGGAATTTTTATTCAACTCAATGTCAGAATAAATTGCATGATTGATATCCTGATCTACTTCTCAAGGAACTCCTCAATTCCATTTAACAAAAATCAATGTTTGGGAACAAAACAACAAAAAAATGCATGTCATCAATATATTAAAAATTGCTGGCTGAAAGTTCATCCAGGGCCGGATCCCTGCCTGGCACCTCTGGTCACCTCTCTGCTGTCCTTCTGTCTGGCCTTGCAGCGGCCAGCCACCCCTCTTCTTCTGAGGAGGAAGTGACTCCTGGCCGACACTCTAGGCTGCAGACACTCTACGTTCCTTGTGAAAAGCAGGGGGGCAAAAAAACGAGAAGGGGGAATGAACGGTGGTGCAAGTTCTCACAGCCAGGAAAAAATGAGTAGGGGGTGGGCAGGCACAGGGGCAGACCACTCATGAGGACAGGCAGTAGCGTTCCTATGACCGCCCCCCCCCCCCCGCGTGCCGGAAGTGACATAACAACAGCAGCCATTATCGCTCATGCAGAGGGACAGGGTGGGCGGGAGTGCCAAATACACCGACGGCTCTCCTCGCTGGCCCTGAAATTTGTTTCTGGATTTAAAATCATGCCAGTCTGGAAAGTAAAGTATTTGAATTGCAGATTCACCAGGCTTTTGAAGACTCTCAAAAGAAAATGGTGTCTACTGGCACTGAGTCCAGCGGCGCTGCTGTCCATGAGTGGACCTGCCAGCATCTTGGCATCCATCTGAAGCAAAAGCAAGCAGTATTCAAGCACCGATCTGGCATCCGACGACACATTTCATGTGGTTAAGGAAGCAAAACATACATAATTAGTCAAAGATATCATGCATAAAATGTCTACAGAAACGACAACCGACTACATTAAACCCTTGGCAATGAGGTTTCATATTACAGTACAGCTGAAATGTTGCATCAAGCATAGCAAGCTACCGTCTTTTCTTAAAGGAATAAAAATCAAAGGGCCCAATCCTATCCAACTTTCCAGCACTGATGCAGCTGTGCCAATGAGGTGTGCGCTACATCCTTTGGTGGAGGGGCAGTCACGGAGGCCTCCTCAAGGTAAGGGAATGTTTGTTCCCTGACCTCGGGGCTCCATGGCAGCTGCATCGGTGCTGGAAAGTTGGATAGGATTGGGCCCACAATCCTGTGCGACTTATCAGTCCACCATTGTCGTCAAAATACCAACAAACATTTACATATATTCCAACTGTCCTTATTTACCAGGGAGAACCCTACTTTCTGGTACTGTCCCTGATCAATGCTACATCACTGTCCCTCCCTATTTGCCTTTTGTAGATGCCTAACTAAGGGTTTGTTTGTGTCTATTTGTCAGAAATGACGGAAACCCTCCCGGCGCCCGGAGCAGGGGCGGGGCCTGCGTGACGTCACGTTGACGCCCCCCGCCGGTTTTGGTGTCATTTCGGAGCCAAACGGGCTCCAGGGAGGGAGGGCCGAAACGAAGACGGCCGAAGCTGAGGCGGCGCATTGCGAGGGTAAGTACGCCCCCCGCTGAATGCGCCCCACCCCCACGCCCGGAGCAGCTCCACGCGCTCCGCGCAAGTTCCGCCTCTGCTATTTGGACTCCATGCACCCTTTGTGGTTTGCACTGTTCCGCTACCAGGGCTCCAGACTCATTTCCCCCCATCCTTTGCCCTTGGTATGGAAAAGAAGGAGGCTTAGCTGTCCTCATGCTTCTCCTCAATCCAGAAGACTCCCTTGGCTGACTTCATTCACTTGGAGTCCAGCTCCTTGGCCATCCTCCAGTTGGCCCTCAAGTAACACACGACAAGCCACACATGCCCCTGAGAGACCTCCTACAGTACTTCTCACAAGGGGACACTCCCCCTGTTGAGTGGAGGTGGGCAGGCCACAAACCGAGACGGTGTCCTCGTCACCACCTGGGCAACCAGGCCGTCCTCCGCTGCGGTGATAGAAACCACTTACCGGCATCTCTGTTGACGATGCCTCCCTTCTTCCTCTCTGTATGTGGGAGAGAGGATGCTGTCCATCAGGGACCGCATCCATCCTGGCGGTGAGTCACGAGGCAGGCCTAGTCTGGAGGATCTCTGGCAGCCAGTTGAAAGTGTTTTCATTCTTCAGTGTTCAGCCCCCTCCGCAGTCTCTAGAAGAGGTCAAATCTCCGAATGGGTAACTGGACGCATCTTGTGCAGGGCCGGCCCATCCATGTGACCACCTGAAAAGTTTCCTTCAAGCAGATTGCGGGGGGGGGGAGGGATCTCTGTCTACCTACTTGCCTCCCCTGAACATCCTTCCACTCCTTGATTGGAAGACGGAAACAGAAAGGAAGAGGAAATGTGGAGGGGAGGGAAGTGCCGAGCTAGAACATTGGAGAGTGGGAGGAGCAGAGGCTGGTACATCATCGGGTAAGAGGGGGGCAGCATTTGGCATGCCACTTTAGGCATCAGGAGTTCTAGAGCCAAACCTGAACGTGTCTATGGTGCGCATGTAGGTCAACTCATGCACATGAACACTAAGGCATTATGCAATGCGCAACTGCTAGGTCACACCCAGCAACTGCTATATTTTGAACTGTTCATTGTATATTTGTATTAATAATCAATCACTATATTGTAGGACAGTTGCCCCAGATGTGGTAACAAAGAAACAAGACACATAAACGGGATGAATAAAGGGTCACAACTTTGTTAACTCATAATATCATCATCATGATATCAGCTTTATCAGTGTGACTGAGGCTGATACCTGGGAGTAAGTCATAAGAACATAAGAAGAGCCCTGCTGGATCAGGCCAAAAGCCCATCTAGTCCAGCTTCCTGTATCACACAGTGGCCCCACCAGATGCCTCAGGGAGCCCAAGACAACAAGATAACCTGTTTCCCGTTGACACTCCCTTGCACCTGGCACAGAGAAAACCCACTTCTAAAACCAGGAGGTTGCTTATGGCTTGTAACCTGTGATGGTCTTTTCCTCCATGAATCTGTCCAAACCCCTTTTAAAGGCATCTATTTATTTTATTTATTTATTTATTTAAAGAATTTGTAGCCCGCCTTTCTCCCGAAGGCACTCAAGGCGGCTTACAACATATTAAAATACATATAAACAACTTTAAAACAATTAAACACATTAAAATAATTAAAAACACTTGAGATTAAAAACAACCCCAATGGGTCACCAGCATTTACATATATAACCATTTGTTAAAAAGTCAGCCCACCGTGTCAGACATTAAAAGCAGTCCTGAATAAAGACGTCTTAAGGCCCCGCCGAAAAGCCTCTAAAGAGGGAGTCGTTCTTAGTTCCAAGGGGAGGGAATTCCACAATTGGGGCGCCACCGCCGAGAAGGCCCTACTCCGCGCCGCCATCCCCCTCACTTCCGCCAATGGCGGCACGGTCAACAGGGCCCCCCCTGATGACCTCAGAGTACGGGTCGGATTATAAGGAAGGAGGCGGTCCCTCAAATACCCTGGACCCAAGCCGTTAAGGGCTTTAAAAGTCAAAACTAGCACTTTGAATTGTGCCCGGAAACGAACCGGTAGCCAGTGTAGCCGCCGAAGCAACGGTCCGACTGAGTTGAACCGACAAGCCCCGGCAACCACCCGGGCCGCCGCATTCTGCACTAATTGCAGTTTCCGAACAGTCTTCAACGGCAGCCCCACGTAGAGCGCATTACAGTAATCTAGTCTAGATGTCACTAGGGCATGGGTCACTGTGGCCAGGTCTGCACGATCCAAGTACGGTCGCAGCTGGCGCACCAGCCGAAGCTGGGCAAAAGCCCCCCTGGCCACAGCCGCTACCTGGGAATCCAGGAGCAGCTGCGCATCCAGGAGAACCCCCAAGCTGCGGACCTGCTCCTTCAGAGGGAGTACAACCCCATTCAGAGCAGGACGATGATCCAGTACCTGAGTCGTAGACTTCTGGACCAGAAGAACCTCTGTCTTATCAGGATTTAATTTCAGCTTGTTCGCCCCCATCCAGCTCCCAACTGCCTCCAGACAACGATTCAGGACATCGACCGCCCCCTTGGAGTCAGGTGGAAAGGAGAGAAAGAGCTGGGTGTCATCCGCATACTGATGACACCCTACCCCAAACCCCCGGATGACCTCTCCCAGCGGCTTCATATAGATGTTAAACAGCATGGGGGACAGAATTGACCCTTGTGGCACCCCACACCTCAAGGGCAAGGGTGCCGAACAAGCATCCCCCAGCACCACCTTCTGGGATCTATCAGCCAGGAAGGAGCGGAACCACCTCAGAACGGTGCCTCCAAGCCCCAACCCAGGTAACCGACCCAGGAGGACACCATGGTCAATGGTGTCAAAAGCCGCCGAGAGGTCCAGCAGGACCAACAGGGACGCACTCCCCCTGTCCAGTCCCCGGCGCAGGTCATCCACCAAGGCGACCAAGGCCGTCTCTGTCCCGAACCCCCGCCTGAAGCCAGACTGGAATGGATCCAGATAATCAGCTTCCTCCAAGACTCTCTGGAGCTGAGACGCCACTACCCGCTCGATCACCTTGCCCAGAAACGGGATATTTGAGACTGGACGGAAGTTGTTCAGAATAGTGGGATCCAGGGAGGGTTTCTTCAGGAGGGGACGCACCACCGCCTGCTTCAGAGACAGCGGCAGCACCCCCTCCCTCAGAGATGAATTTACCACCCTCCCCGTCCACTCAGCCAGCCCTGCCCGGGCAGCTCTAATCAGCCATGCTGGACAAGGGTCAAGCGGGCAAGCGGACGGTCTCACACTCCAAAGAATCCTGTCCACATCCTCAGGTTCTACAAGCTGAAAAGAATCCCAGGAAGGAGAACAGACAGGTGCCTCAGGGACATCATTAGATACTGCTAACGCGGCGTCCAAGTCATGCCGAATCCGATCGACTTTGTCCACGAAGTGCTTTGCAAACTCATCACAGCGAGCCACCGTGTGTTCCACCCCATCTACTGGGGGGGCCAGATGGAGCAGGCCCCGAACCACACGGAAAAGCTCAGCTGGACGGTTCTCCGCAGACGCGATGCCAGCAGAAAAGAAAGCCTTCTTAGCTGCCGCCACCGCCCGGTGCCATCATCTAGGCCAGGTGCCATCACCACATCCTGTGGCAAGGAGTTCCACAGATGAATTACACGTTGGGTAAATAAATATTTTCTTTTGTCTGTTCTAACTCTCCCTCCACTCAATTTTAGTGCATGTCCCCTGGTTCTGGTGTTGTGCGAGAGGGAGAAGAATTTCCCTCTATCCACTGTCTCCATCCCATGCATAATTTTATAAGTCTCAATCATGTTCCCCCTCAGGCGCCTTTTTTCTAGGCTGAAAAGCCCCAGACGCTGTAGCCTTTCCTCATAAGGGAAAGTCTCACTGAACTCAATAGGATTTACTTCTGAGGTTTGTGCTATAGCCAGATTAGCTGTTTTGTCAAGGTAGCAAAGTTTGTTCCTCCTATTGTTTGTTGTTTTTGTTATTGTTATTGATAAACATATTTATACCACTTTTTCCCAAAAGAATAATCTTCATAAAGTGGTTTACCTAAAAAGGGAAAGAGAAGGTGATTCCCTGCCCCAAATAAACTCACAATATTAAACAAAACAAAACATTATGCCTATATAATTGCCAGGGATGTGGATCAAGTCTCTGGGTCCAAGTCTCAAATCAAGTCCCACGTTTTTGCCCCAAAGTCCCGAGTCTTTAGTTGTGAGTTGCGAGTCCCTATGGGGGAAACGGGTTTCAACCTGAATAAAATTGAACTTGTCGTAAAAGGCTCCAAGTCTCGAGTCGAGTCTTTCGAGTCCTTTACGATCACCGAGTCAAGTCCGAGTCGAGTCATTGATGTGCCTTGAGTCCAACTCGAGTCCGACTCAATAGACTCGAGTCTCCATCACTGATAATAGCTCTTCGCTAGGGCTATTTGCATCAGGTCTGCCTCAGACACCAGCAGCCACCAGAACGTTTGGCCTGGGGTAATGACCTTGGCCATCTTAACCCTGCAGCCCTTCTTAATGCTTAGAGCTGCAGTGAGGAAGAAGAGGCTGGAGCCCACTTTTTCTCAGTGGCGATCCTCAGGGGGGCCGCCAACGCCACGCCCCCACGTGATCACATGGGTGTGATGTGAGCTGCACGTGCCCAGCGCAACTCCAATCACACACACACCGCCGTTTTAGTTACCATTTTGGAGCCGTTCGAGCTCCAGGGCGGGCGGGAGGGCCCAACACCAAGACGAGTGCGGCAGAGGAAAAGCATCCCGGAGGTAAGTATGCCCCTTCACTGCCACATCCAGCCCTCGTCCTGGGGCCTGCCCCCCCAACCCCGCCGACGCTTCTGCTTTTACTTCTGCCGCCTAATAAAGGAGAAAACTGGGTTCTTTTTGCTGTTTTTAATTGTATGCAAACCACGCGGGGGGGGGGGGCTCAGCCTGAAAGGCGGCGTGCAAATAAACCGAACAAATAAATAACACGGAATGGGAGGCAACAGAGGTCCCCTGACAAGATGTCACCTACTCCGGCCTTGAAGGTGACCCACTCCGTTCTGGGGTAGTGTGGTGTGGTTTTGCCTGCCTTTTGACTTTGCAGCAGACAAACACATGCAAACACAGCTTCCCAATGGTTGCGTCCCCAGAGAATTTACAGCTAGCAACAACTGTGGGTGTGCTCAAAAAAAACCTTCGATTCCCTCAACGTCCTTCACTCTTGTCTCTGTAACTCACGAGGGTTCCTTAAACACTTGCATCCTCAACGCTTATCATCGAACCAGGATAAGACTGCTCAAAGCTGATTCTGTGCGCCAAAAGATTCCTTTGACTCTGCGCTTTGTCAAGACCCATCTGGCTGAAAGCGAGAGACATTCACGTTGGCCCATCAGTCATGTGTACAGCCCTTTCGGAATGACAGATGAAAGAAATCTCCATTTGAAACACTTTGCGGTTCTTAACAATGTGAATCCCATAACCCCTCTCTTATCCGTTTTAATAAGCCGCACTTTATGCTGATCTAGTCACTGAACATTTGATAAGGATTATAAAAATATGTTTCGCTCATGTTAAATCACTAATATTGCTACTTGAATCAGGCTGCAGTGCAGTCCAGGATATAAACTCTATAGGAGGGACAGAGAGGGGCGTGTTGGAGGTGGGGTGGCCATCTATGTCAAAGAGGGGGTAGAATCCACCAGAGTAGAGCTGGAGGGGGGCTCTGACTCCTCCGTAGAATCACTGTGGGTTAGATTACCAGGCTCAAAGAGTGATGTAATAGTAGGGTCATGCTACCGTCCTCCAGATCAAAAACCTGAAGGAGATCTTGAAATGAGGAAGCAAATCAGGGAGGTGTCAGTGAGAGACAGGGTTGTAGTCATGGGGGACTTCAATTATCCTCACATCGACTGGGTCAATTCATGCTCAGGTCATGAAAGAGAGACTGAATTTCTGGATATGTTAAATGACTGTGCCTTAGAGCAGCTTGTCACGGAACCAACCAGAGGACAGGTGACTCTGGACTTGATATTGTGTGGCACTCAAGATCTGGTCAGGGAGGCAAATGTTACCGAACCATTGGGGAACAGTGACCATGCTGCGATCTGTTTCGCCATGCATGTCGGAGGGAGAGTGCCAAGCAAATCTGACACGAAAACCCTTGACTTCCAAAGGGCAGACTTCCCCAAAATGAGGAGACTAGTTAAAAAAAAAGCTGAAAGGGAAGGTAAAAAGAGTCCAATCGCTCCAGAGTGCATGGAGGCTGTTTAAAACAACAGTCATAGAGGCCCAGTGGGAGTGTATCCCACAAAGGAGGGAGGGCTCGACCAAGTCCAGGAGGGGGCCGGCATGGCTAACAAGCACAGTTAAGAAGGCTATAAAAGGCAAGGAAGCTTCCTTCCGTAAATGGAAGTCTTGCCCTAATGAGGAAAATAAACAGGAGCACAAGCTGTGGCAAAAGAAATGTAAAAAGATGATACGGGAAGCCAAGTAAGACTTTGAGGAACCTATGGCAGGCAACATAAAAGGGAATAATAAAAGCTTCTTCAAATATGTTAGAAGCAGGAAACCTGCCAGGGAAACGGTTGGTCCGCTGGATGGTGAGGGAGAGAAAGGGGTGATAAAAGGGGACTTGGAGACTGCAGAGAAATTAAATGAGTTCTTTTCATCTGTCTTCACGGCAGAAGACCTCGGGCAAATACCGCTGCCGGAACGGCCTCCCCTGACTAAAGAATTAAGTAAAATAGAAGTGAAAAGAGAAGACGTCTCAGACTTAATTGACAAAATAAAGATCAATAAATCACCAGGCCCGGATGGCATCCACCCAAGAGTTCTGAAGGAACTCAAGAATTAAGTTGCTGACCTATTGACCAAAATATGCAACTTGTCCCTTAAAACGGCCACTGTGCCAGAGGATTGGAGGATAGCTAATGTCACACCAATCTTTAAAAAAGGAAGGAGGGGTGACCCGGGAAACTACAGGCCGGTCAGCCTAACATCTGTTCCAGGGAAGATGGTGGAAAATCTCATTAAGGATAAAATCTTAAAATACATAGAAGAACAAGCTCTGCTGAGGGAGAGTCAGCATGGCTTCTGCAAGGGGAAGTCTTGCCTCACAAACCTGTTAGAATTTTTTTGAAAAGGTCAACAGGCATGTGGATGCGAGCGAACCCGTGGATATTATATATCTGGATTTTCAGAAGGCGTTTGACACAGTCCCTCATGAAAGGCTCCTGAGAAAACTCCACAGTCAGGGAATAAGAGGGCAGGTCCTCTTGTGGATTAGGAACTGGTTGAAGACCAGGAAACAGTGAGTGGGAGTCAATGGGCAATTTTCACAATGGCGAGAGGTGAAAAGCGGTGTGCCCCAAGGATCGGTCTTGGGACCGGTGCTTTTCAATTTATTCATAAATGACCTGGAGTTGGGGATAAGCAGCGAGGTGGCCAAGTTTGCGGATGACACTAAACTTTTCCGGGTGGTGAAGACCAGCAGGGATTGTGAAGAGCTCCAGAAGGATCTCTCCAAACTGGGAGAATGGGCAGCAAAATGGCAGATGCGCTTCAATGTAAGTAAGTGCAAAGTGATGCACATTGGG
Source organism: Plestiodon gilberti rubricaudatus (assembly GCA_026170595.1). Classification (NCBI taxonomy): domain Eukaryota; kingdom Metazoa; phylum Chordata; class Lepidosauria; order Squamata; family Scincidae; genus Plestiodon; species Plestiodon gilberti. Next base: position 24,433,602 of record JANXHW010000013.1, read on the forward strand.
GCAAGAAACCAAAATTTCACATACAAGCTAATGGGTTCTGAGTTGTCTGTGACGGATCAAGAGAGAGATCTTGGGGTGCTGGTGGACAGGTCGATGAAAGTGTCGACCCAGTGTGCGGCGGCTGTGAAGAAGGCCAATTCCATGCTCGGGATCATTAAAAAAGGGATTGAGAATAAAACGGCCAATATCATTCTGCCTTTGTACAAATCGATGGTAAGGCCACATCTGGAGTATTGTGTCCAGTTCTGGTCACCACACCTCAAAAAGGATATAGTTGAATTGGAAAAGGTGCAGAAAAGAGTGACCAGAATGATTCGTGGGCTGGAGCACCTCCCTTATGAGGAAAGGCTACAGCAGTGGTGGCCAACCTTTTTATGACATGTGCCACTTTTAGTTTTTTTGTATCTTGGGCGTGCCACAAAAATAAATAAATAAAGTAAATAAATAAATAATAAATAACCGTGTTTTTATTTTATTAAATAACCATGTTTAAATAAAAACAGAATCACCTTCAGTTACCGGTACTTAAGGTTTATTATTATATCATTCTTAGAGCACGTAACAATGAACCATAAATATCGGTATCTCACAATGGGCGCAATCCTATCCTGCTTACGCCACCGTTGTAACCAGCAGCGCAGCAAGAATGGGAGGCCCCAGAACGGAAAGGGGATTCAAATCCTCTCCAAAAGGAGAACTCAAACACTCCGTTGCACCTGGCACAGAGAAAACCCACTTCTAAAACCAGAAGGTTGCTTATGGCTTGTAACCTGTGATGGTCTTTTCCTCCATGAATCTGTCCAAACCCCTTTTAAAGGCATCTAGGCCAGGTGCCATCACCACATCCTGTGGCAAGGAGTTCCACAGATGAATTACACGCTGGGTATAAGAACATAAGACAAACAGATAGACAAGGCACTCTCCCCCAAATCCCCTCCCTCTTCTCTCTCCAGGCCCATTCAAAGGTCCTGGGATTTTCCTTCTAGGTATGCTAAGGGCTTGGCTGTGCAAGATCTGCCAAAGTCTCTCTGTACATGTACCACAGGCGTAGCTCCCTGGTTTGAATTTCACCTCTGCCATCCCCTCTCAGACTCTGTCTTCCCCATCTGCAAAATGGGGATAATACTTCTCGCTTAACTTTGTTGTGTTGTAACCCTTACCATATGAAGCACTTTGAACAACGGAAAACGATATACACATGCTAAGTATTATTAAATCACTTCTCCCCCCCCCCAAAAAAAAGATTTCAAAGCAGCTTACAACCATTAAAAAGAACACACAGTATTTATTGTTTTATATTTCCCCCTGTACACCCAGAAGACAGACACAGGGTAAAGACTCACTTTCCCAAAAGTATGGGGAATCACTACAAAGCTTCCCATATCTCCTGGACTGACTTAATTTAAGATTTTTTCCCCCATGGTGTGGGATAGAGCCCACTATGATTTTTTTCTTTTCTAATATTAAAGCAAAACACACCAAAAAAGCTGATTTTTGCCCAAGGTGCTGTAACAGGTCTCTCTCTCTCTCTCTCTCTCTCTCTCTCTCTCTCTCTCTCTCTCTCTCTCTCTCTCTCTAAGGGAGGAGAGAAGGAAGGATAAGGGTGCCCATCACCCAGACAAGGGAAGGGAGGCATGAGAGAGAGGGAGGGAGAGTTTACCAACCAAGAGTGGTTGTAAGATGGCTGTGGAATACAATTTGTCTCTTTAATCCTCATGTGCTTCTGTAGTTTGCTCTCTCTCTCTCTCTCTCTCTCTCTCACACACACACACACACACACACACACACACACACTCACTCACTCTCCTCATGTGCTTCTGTAGTTTGCCCCCCCCTCTCTCTCTCTTTTCTGTGGCCACCGGTATTTGTTGTCGGCTGCACTGTTTGGTGGCTTTTGTGAGCGAGTGTGGGCACACATACACATGATAATTTTAAAAGCACTCCAACCAGCGTATGCAAAAAAGTGCTTCCGTAAAATATCACAGGGCAGGGGGAACCTGGCACCGCCAATAAATTCTGCCCCTTCTCCCTCCCTAATTCCAAACTAAACTGCTCAGGACGCTCCCAAATCTTGCCATTTTCACTGTCCCCGTCCCTCCTGCGAGGAGGGGTGATTGATTCTCCACTTTTCCATTGTTCTAGCGGCCACACACGCGCTCCCCTCCTGCCGCTCACCTCGGGCCTTGGCGCTGCCGCCTCCGAGGCTCCCCCCGGCCCGCATGTCTCGGAAATGAGCTGGTCAAAGAGAAGGTGGAGCTCGGTGCGACGGCCGCTGTCACCCTCCGGAGCCTGGCTGGCATCAGGCCCGAGCCGTAGAGCGCTGAGCCGAGCCAGGTAACGTTGTAAAAAAGCCCCCGACTCCAGCCCTGCCGTCGCTGCTGAAGCCGCGTCTCCTGCTACCGCCGAGGCCTCAGCCGCCATTTCCCCAGGACGGCTACAAGTCGCCATGACTACGGCCGCGTGATCCGCGTGCCACCCGACGGACCTTCCCGTGCCACTCTGTGGCACGCGTGCCGCGGGTTGGCCACCTCTGGGCTACAGCGTCTGGGGCTTTTCAGCCTAGAAAAAAGGCGCCTGAGGGGGGACATGATTGAGACGTATAAAATTATGCATGGGATGGAGAGAGTGGATAGAGGGAAATTCTTCTCCCTCTCGCACAACACCAGAACCAGGGGACATAAGCCTCAGAGGTCCCCACACAGACCCCCACCCATCCCATTTTCAGGGGGGAAAGCCATTTTCCCCAAAGTGACTTGTGGCCTTACTCGCACTCGTGCAAAAATGACTCGCACTCACACGTGTGATCTAGTTACTTAGATATATCCCTGGGACAGGGTGCCTATACCTTTAACCAGTAGTTCCCAAACTGGGAGATGTGGCTCCCAGGGGAGCCGCGGATACCAGCCAGGCGAGCCGCGAAGTGCCATGGAATCCTCTCGGAACACAGAGCAATGCCGATTGGCAGGCGTCAACATCATGTCATGGGGAGCCGCAGCCAATGGTCGCCAATGGTCAAGGGAGCCGCAGGTCAAAAATGTTTGGGAAACACTGCCTCAAGGTCAGGATAGGCCCACTTCTAAGTCGTTTTACAGAGGTGAAGCACAACAATGCTGCATGAGCCAGGCTGGTGAGGTGACACCCTTGTGCCACTGGCAGGTTGCGTCCAGTGGCGCCACTGCAAATAGCAGAGCACTTCAAGCACATGGGACCACCAAAAAGAGGGTAAATGGGGTGGTGGTGCAGGAAGCTTCCTATGCGCACTCAGAACGAGTTCCCACATCAGTGCCCTGCAATGCTAGACCCACAGAAGAGGCATTCTGACGTCAAACATTCCCCTTGAAGGCGATGGGGGGCAGCCCCAGAGAACCTCCCCACTCCTGACTCGCTGCCCCGTCTCCGTTGCAGCAGACAGGATTGGGGCAAACTCTGCAGCCGTCCGCAGAATGTCGCTGCCTGACTGGGGCTGATGTGTTCCCAAGAAGCAGTCTGGGCGAAACGGTGGGCTTCAGCATTCTGCTGAAGGGAGCAATGGAGCCTTTGCGTCCACCTGGAAGGACACAGCCAAACTCGATCCAGTTCAGGAATTCCTTTGTCTACCCAGAAACGCTTTCTTTCCTTTAGGCAAAAAGTCCTAGAACTGCCCCTGCTCTGGAGGCCGAACTCTGTCATCTTTCCTCCAGCAAAGATGTCCTGCTGCTGCTAGTTTTGGGAACTTCTGTCTGCTTTTTGAGGCTTCTGTTGTTGCATTTTCCCCTCCACTGGAACCTGGATCTTGCAGCCCTGTCCTTCCTGCTCAGGAAGGACTTCGTAGTCAAGCCCTGCCCAGCAGAACAGAACAGGATTGGTGATCTCTCTCTCTCTCTCTCTCTCTCTCTCTCTCTCTCTCTCTCTCTCTCTCTCTCTCTCTCAATTTGGATTGACTGAGGAGGAAACCCAGATTAGCCCAGCCTTTTCTCCAACTAATTCCTATTGTCCAAATGCAGTTATTTACAAGGATTTCTTTCCCTTGCAACCATTTAAATCTCTGTAACTGATCTCCTAAGCAAAGTAATTGAACGTAACCTTTATTTTTACTTGTTATCTAGATTTCTTTAATCAACTCTTATCTTCAAAAGCTCAGTCTCGTGGTTACTGTTAGCCTAATTTTGAGGCACTTTAAGGTTTGCACTGCTCACCCATGTCAATGAGTAGTTCTGCAAGACTCTTACACCAGAGTCGGTGGCCCCTCCCCCTCGCCGTCAGAGCCATTCTGGCGGCGACAGCAACACAAGGGACACTCCCCCTGTCATCGCTGGAATGCGGCCAGTGCTATTCTCTGCTGGCTCCTTAGCCAGTGGAGGAAGAGGGACAGACAATTTGTTACTACAGACAGTTGCCCTAGAAGCAGAGACCCAGAACCCGGAAGAGTTTCTTAGCGATTTGCAACTGCTGTGCTCCAAACTCCCACAGCACATTTCCAGACCATTTGCGGCACAGCAATGTGCTGAGGCCGCATAATGGTTGAAAGTCGCAGGTCTAGAGAACTCGTCGTGGGCACCTCTTAGGTCAAGAAGGACTTAGATATGTGTATACTCCATCCTGATGTGGTGTAAGGTGTCAGCCAGATGGGGCGCAGGCCAATGGACCACACTCATCACAGGACCCTTATCTCTAAGTATTGGTGGCAGCGGTGGCCTCAAGGTGCCATCTGGGAGCAGGCAGGGGGCACCACAAAGCGGGCACCACAAAGGGGGCAGGGGGCACCACAAAGGGCCAGTGCAGGGCTCCAGCCATGTTGTGCCAGCATGATCAGTCATGGTGTCCTTCCTTGTCCTAAGCTGCACGCTGAAGGTGCTTCTCTGATGGAAACGCTAGGAGGTTTACGTGCTGCTGCTGCTGCTGCTGTCCTTGTCGGAAAAGCCCAGCATGGCTTCAAATCTCAGAATGCCATCATCATGCCTATCTTAGCAGGAGCATATGGGCCTCCAGTTCTATGTGGGTTGAACTGACTGGATGTGTGATTCTGAGCACAATGCAAGGTTCCAGTCATTCCTTTTAAGGCAGAGGTTCCCAAACTGGGGCGTCGTGACACCCCAGCTGGGAAAAATGGGGGGTCCTTAAGGAGAGTGGCGACCTGTGGTGACGGTGACGGCACTTCCAGGATTGCACTTCCAGGATTCTCACAGGCCCAGGCTGGGAGGGGGCAGGAATATTGGTGTTAGGTTGCGCTGACATCCTATGGCCTGTCACAGCCTGGGCTCCCTGGTTGTGCACCAGCTTCAGAGCTGGCGTGCACCCAAGGAAGCCCATTAAGGCCCATGCCACTTACACCGGGGGAAGGTGGCAACCGACCCCTTCCTCCGAGGTGAGCCCGGACTGCGCTGGTGCATCCTGCAATGTGCCTAGGATAAAGTTACACAGGATTGTGTTGTGGGGGGGGGGGGGGAGAGAAATTCAGCCAGACATAAAGTTTACTTTAGCCCTTGAGTACTAACTGGAATGAATGAGAACTCCGCAACAATCACGCTTTGCTTCAACCATTGAAAAAGTGCTCAATTCCTATAAACCCTCAAGCACAGTGATGTGCCAATGACAACGTTTCCAGTAACCCTTCAGAAAAGGTCTTTTCTCTGCTAACTCTTGTCCTCTCAAAACCATTTGTGCTGTACACTTTCAGTGGCATTCTTTTCTTTATTGTAGTGATTAATAAAAGGCTATCCTTGAAGTTCATGGCAGACGAAAGAACCAAACCTGGCCTCCTGCTATTGGAGAAGTCATTCTGAAATCGGGAAAAGGTCACGGCGTTTTTCTTAGCAGCAGATCCCCAGGTTGGGAGTCAGGCTATTTGTCATCTACAAAGTGCTGTCATTGCAGCCTTTGTGATAATTTCATCAATAAGAGAGAACTAAATAATTATGTCTTTTTGTGTGGGACTCATCTCATCTATATTTAAGCCATGCTGAAAAGAAAAAGTTAGCAGAAAAAAAGCACTGGAGATGTCAGTTGCAGAGTTTCAGGGCAACTTACAAAGCTGGTAGTACAAATATCATGTATGTAAGTTCTCACATTTTAAAAAAAATGCTGGCAGAAATTCAGTTATATCTATCCATGTATTTCAAAGATCACCACACCCAGAGGCGTTGTTGGGGGGAGCGGGGGGCCCACCGCCCTAGGCGACTGGGTGCCTGGGCGCTAGGGGGGGTTGCACTTACCCAGCGGCAACGAAAATGGCAGCGGTGGCGAAAACGCATGTTTTCAGCACAACAGCAGGTCAGGGAGGCGTTTTTTCACACCAAGAAACCCGGAAGCGGGCCAAAGGGGGCGGGCCTTGGGCGGTCACATTGGGGGTGTCATGTGACTGCTGCCCCCTTGGTGGCGGTCTGGCTACACCACTGACCACACCAGTGCAGATAGGACTGTAGCCAAAACAGGACCATCCCAAAATAAGATGGTGGTTTCTGAATACTCACTGAATTCCATAGGTTTGCAGACATTTAAAAGAGAGATGGGCAGTCAGGTCAAATAGACGCAAAACACTTTTCTGCCAAGGGAGTCTAAGGAGAGAGAGAGAGAGAGAGACAGAGACAGAGAGAGAGAGAGTTTGAATTCCTAGAGAGGCATGCACTTCCTGCTGTTAAGCACTTTCAGTTTCACTTTCAATATTATTGCTGGCAGTATTTTGAACTGCAGGTTATGGTTGGTGGTGTGGAAGACAGAGAGGGGGGCAGATTTGAAACAGAGACAGGAAAAGAAAACTAGAACTGGGAAGATTTGAAATCGAGAAAAAGATAGTGAGACAGTGAGTAGGGCTGCCTATTCGATGACCACTCCATCTCAGCGCCCTCCCCCCACCCCTTTGCTGCCTGGCGGGGAACTTACCTTCCCTGGTGGGTGCTCCGGTAAATCTGGGGTGGGGAGAGCGGAGCCAGCCTCTTTGCCAACGCAGCCTCCTCACCAGGACTGCCAGTCTCAAACATACACAGGGATGCGCTCGTCTGTGTAAGCCTAATCTGCTTTTTTCCCTTCAACATTAGTTGAATACTCAGCAAGTGAAACATTAAGCAACAAGGGGAGAATAAAAAAAAATGAGACTATAAAGGACCAGAAGAGATGCTGCCAGAAGAGATGCTGGCAGAGCAAAAATAAATGACAGGGGATGGGACAGTTTAAGGACACTGAATGCTGTAAATGAAACGAGAAAAGAGGAATGAGGGAAGAGACACACAAACTGCAAGGTATGTGGAGTATCCGTGATTGGATCGCTCAACGTTTATTTTAACTTAATATGAATCTACCTCCCTGTCAAGATCTTCAGGGGAAGCTCTGGTCTGCATGCCAACGTTGAGAAATGGTCAAGGAAACTGAACCTGCGCGTGAGACAGAGCCTCCTCCGGAGTAGCCCCTCTGGATGTAAAACTTCCTACTTCAGCCTCTGAGCTCGCCCCGCCCCTGAGTGACATCAGCCGGAGCAAAAGGTCCCTCGGGGGCTGCAGGGACCACACCAAATGCGGCACGGAGGCCGCGGCAGGAAGCTGCCACAGGCTCCTCCCGTTCCACCGCGTTCGCCACCTGGATCGCCGCACGTTCTCCGCCACCCCTGCCGCCATCTTCTCGCCCCCACCGCCAATAAGCTGCCCCGTCCCGCCTGCTGCCCAGGGGTGTACTGCCCAGCGCCCACCCCGCCCCATCGCTTCCTATGCCTCTGTACTTCAGAAAGTTGGGGACTCTCTCTCTCTCTCTCTCTCTCTCTCTCTCTCTCTCTCTCTCTCTCTCTCTCTCCCCCCCCCCTTTTAAAAAGGTGCTCAAAAAACACACTTGCTCCACCAAGCCTTTGGCTTATGAACTGTTTCCCTTATCAGCTGCCGATGGAGTGTGTTGTGTTTTTGGGTCTGCCTTAGATTACTATTGGAAATTGTTGAATTTGATTTTATTGTCAACTTGCTTTATGTTTTTCTACTTTTGTTAGCCACACTGGGACTATTTAAGGCCAAGCAGTATGGAAATGAATGAATGAATACAGATAGAAATAAAGTTCATAGCAACAGCTATAACTGTGTCAGGGTCGTGGTGCTGGGAAAGAGGGTGATGTTTCCCCCTCCCATTCCATTTTCCTGATCAGAATTGTCCTCTCAAGCTGCTAAATGCCTACGTTTGTCCTCTGGGGCAGTGCTCAAATTATGGGGGGGAAGGCTGATGAAACCCATAAATCGCACCCCAGCACTTTTCATTTTTAGTCAAATCATGCTCCCTGGTAATTTTCCAAATATGGTAGCTAAAGGAGCCATCACAAAAGGTAAGGGGACCTCCCCCCCCTCCTTCTGACCTCCTGTAATTCTCTGCTGGGATGAAGTTGCCGCTTTGGGGAATTCTGATCAGGTAAGGGGGGGGAGTGGGAAAGTGGTTGGGGGTAAGAGTGGTTAAACCCCCAGTGTCACTGCCCAATGACAGCCAGCTAACATGAAATTAAAATATTAGGAAATCCAGTCATTAATCACTTAAATCAGGGGTTCTCAACCTTTGGAGGCCCGGGTACCCCCTATCACGGTCCAAGTTTCTGAAGTACCCCCTGCTAATTAACTTAATTAATTGGATTAATCAATTAATTAATTAAGTAATCGTTAAATAAAAAAGTACTAAACAATTTTAAATGTGAAAAAATGGCTTATTTAACTGTGTGTGTGTATGAGGGAGACACACACACACACACACACACACACACACACACACACACACACACACACACACACACACACACACACACACATGCAAGGATCTCTTTTTTCCTCCAAGTCACACTTCCCAAAATCAGCTCCTCCCTCTCCCACCCCACCAAAGTACATTTTCCAAAGTACAAAAATAAGCCCCAAACTAAAATCAGAGAGACAGAAGGGCTCCGAAAATAATTACAATTTAAAATCCATGCTAATTAACACTTAATTAGCTGCTGATGGGGCAGATAAGGGGCAGGGCTTGGCATACCCCCAGCAAGAGGTCCGCGTACCCCTAGGGATACCCGTATCACAGGTTGAGAACCCCTGACTTAAACAATACTGTGTGTGATTTTGTCCCATTGATTCCAATGGGTGAGTTAAGCATGTTTGGTTGGATGTTTTCCACTGAAGTCAATATGACGTAAAAGTCATTCACTTTGACTGGATCATGTTCTGTATTTCCTAGTTGGAAAGACCACGAACTCAGTTAATAATTCAGAAGTGGATCTAAAGTGGTGAGGGAAATAGTATTAAATACCAGAAGAGGCTATTCGGTTAAGCTTATGAGCAAGGGCTGCTACTTCACAAGGTTTCAGGAGACAAAGAATGATTGTTATTAATGAAAGTGTTTTGAAAGTCACAGTTTGTGTGTTTATGTGGAAGGAGGAGTACACCCACAGATTAATTAAAACACCATTTGTATTATTAATAATCTGATTTACGAAACTAAGCACTCAGCTAGTTCTTAATTCTAAGATTAATTACAATGGTGTTATATAATGAGCTGTCATTGAATCAACCTGCAAGAAAGACTGACTTTCAGAAACTTTTAGTGGAGGCAAGTTGACTTGGAGCATCATCATCATCGCAGAGACGTTGCGTAGGTGACAAACGGCATTCATCAACTCAGACAGATAGTCTGCATCTCCATCCCTGGAGAAACGCAACATTTGCTGTGAACTCCCAAGATGCCTCTTCTCAAAATAAACCAGTGTTTGCAATAGTTACCAGAAGAGGCTTGGCGGGTGAGCGTACCTCTTCTAAAGAATGAAGATTCTTCACGTTTGTTGATATAATGCTAGAAGCTGCCCACGACTAAATGTGCGCACATTCATTTGTGTACAAATGAACATGCGGAGAGTTCGATCGCGGTTGGGCCCTGCTCTCACACCGCCTCCCACGTCGCATTTCATGGAGCATAAATATGCAGGTTCCTGAACACAAAATGTATGACCCTGAACAATGGAGCGTCTTCCATTGCACATGCAGGAAACTAACAGCTCAATCCTATCAAGCTTTAGGCATCATTTTTTTTTGGGGGGGGGGGCATTTTCCAGGGATGTAGGTCGTCTCTGGGTCCAAGTCTAAAGTCAAGTCCCAAGTCTTTGCCCCCAAGTCCCGAGTCTTTGGTTGCGAGTTGCGAGTCCCTATCTATTTAATGGGGAACCCGGGTTTAAACCTGAATAAAACTGCACTTGTCGTAAAAGGCTCCAAGTCTCGAGTCGAGTCTCTTGAGTCTTTTACAATCACCGAGTCAAGTCCGAGTCGAGTCATTAACGCGACTTGAGTCCGAGGCGAGTCCGAGTCAGTAGACTCAAGTCTCCATCATTGGCATTTTCCTGCCCAGCAGGGCAATGTGACTGTGTGTTGTGAAAAGCAACCCATTAAGCCATCATGTCACGAACACCTTTGCAAAGGCAGGTGGTAGAGGGAGGGTTAGCAGGTCAGTGCCTGCGGTATCCCCAAACCTGAGATTCAAGAGATGGGGCCTTGTGATGTTGCCTGTTGGCCACCGATGGATCGATCCCTCCCCCAAATCTGCTTCCTTATCTCCTTTTAGTTTAGGCCTGCACAGTTTGAACAATAGCCAGGTCCAGGTGTCATAGATGCAATACATTGCAATAAATTCTGAGCCTTTGCCTTTTTAACGTCTTGCTGGTACGGGTGGGGTGCTGCTGCTGTTTTTATGATCTGTTTTAAATGTAATTTTTAAATCAATTTTTAGATGTTTTTATTAACTGTTTTTTTACTGTTTAAAAAGTAATTATCTATTTGTATTTAATTTTTGTTGTAAGCCGCCTTGGGTCCCTTTGGGGAGAAAGGCGGGATAGAAATATTGTAAATAAATAAATAAATCCCAGATATTTGGTTTCAAAAGCGACACAATTTTCAGGGGCTCCCTCCGTCATCCATCCAGCTACCTGCTCTCCCCTACTGCTGTACTCTTCTGCCTGGCCCCACCTCACTTCCCTTTTCTCTCCTTCACCGTTTCAAATTATTATTATTATTATTATTATTATTATTATTATTATTTATTTATTTATTTATTTATTTATTTATTTATTTATTTACTCTTTCGGATTGACCTAGAGGGTTAGGCGGATGCAGGCAGGCACAGTAGCGGCATGTCCTGGCTGGCTGGCTGGCTGGCTGCCACCGGGTGGGAAAAGGAGTGGTCACTTGCCCCCCTTCACCCACTGGGTTCTTAGAGGTGGGCTCCATGTTGCAGGCTGGGGTTGGGGGTGGCTCTTGGCTCCTCAGTTGAAAACCACGGCTACAAGGCCCCCTCTGCAGTCTGAAGTGGCACAATCTAGACCCGTGTCCTGCTTAAGTAAGAGTGATGTCCATCACTGAGGGCCCAATCCTATCCTAGAGTGGCCTGAGCCATGCAGTGCTGCTGATGCCGGCTGTAGGTCAGCAGGGAAAGGGAAGTAAAGAAAAGGTTTACTTATCTCCTTTGCCGCTCCCTGGTCCCCAATGATGGGCCTAATATATATATGTTAGTAGTGTATATATCTCCTTCATGGATCATTGCCTTGTCGTGGCGAAGGGGCTTGCGTAACTCAATGAAGCCATGAGCTATGCCGTGCAGGGACACCCAAGACGGACAGGTCGTAGCAGAGAGTTCTGACTAAAAGTGATCCACTGGAGAAGGAAATGGCAACCCACTCCAGTAACCTTGCCAAGAAAATCCCATGAACAGTACCAAAAGGCTAAAAGATATGACACCGGAAGATGAGCCCCTCAGGTCGGAAGGTGTCCAATATGCTACTGAGGAAGAGCGGAGGACTATTCCAAGTAGACCCAGAAAGAGTGAAGCGGCTGGGCCAAAGCCGAAAGGACGTCCAGCTGTGGATGTGTCTGAGGTTGAAAGGAAAATCCAATGCTGCAAGGAGCAATACTGCTTAGGAACATGGACTGTGAGGTCTATGAATCAAGGCAAGCTGGATGTGGTCAAAAATGAGATGATAAGATTGAACATTGACATCTTGGGAATCAGCGAACTAAAATGGACGGGCATGGGCGAATTTAAGTCAGGTGACCATCATATCTACTACTGTGGGCATGAATTCCTTAGAAGAAATGGAGTAGCCCTCATAGTCAATAAAAGAGTGGGAAAGGCAGTACTGGGGTGCAACCTCAAAAATGACAGAATGATTTCAGTACAGTGTTGCATATCTACGGGATAAGACGCCATGTGTTAAAAGACTTGTATTTTAATATCTCCAGTGCCAGACGGGTCTCCTAAACGGCAGCCGGCAGGCACACAAAAATCACTAAAATCCAATTTTTGTGTGCCTGCCGGCTGCCGTTTAGGAGACCCGTCTGGCACTGGAGATATTAAAATACAAGTCTTTTAACACATGGCGTCTTATCCCGTAGATATGCAACACTGTACAGTAATTTCGGGCCATGAAAGCTTTCGAACAAAATAGAATGATTTCAGTTCGAATCCAAGGCAAACCATTCAACATTACAGTAATCCAAGTGTATGCCCCAACCACTGATGCCGAAGAAGATGAAGTTGACTGGTTCTATGAAGACCTACAACACCTTCTAGAACTAGCACCCAAAAAAGATGTCCTTTACATCATAGGAGGCTGGAATGCTAAAGTAGGAAATCAAGAAATAAACGGAACAACAGGCAAGTTTGGCCTTGGAGCGCAAAATGAAGCAGGGCAAAGGCTAACGGAGTTCTGTCAAGAGAACACGCTAGTCATAGCAAACACTCTTTTCCAACAACACAAGAGGCGACTCTACACATGGACATCACCAGATGGTCAATACCGAAACCAGATAGATTATGTGCTTTGCAGCCAAAGATGGAGAAGCTCTATACAGTCAGTAAAAACAAGACCTGGAGCTGACTGTGGCTCAGATCATGAGCTTCTTATTGCAAAATTCAGGCTTAAACGGAAGAATGTAGGGAACACCACTAGACCAGTCAGATATGACCTAAACCATATCCCTTATGAGTATACAGTGGAGGTGAAGAATAGATTTAGGGCATTAGACCTGGTAGACAGAGTGCCTGAAGAACTATGGACGGAAGTTCGTAACATTGTACAGGAGGCAGCGACTAAAACCATCCCAAAGAAAAAGAAATGGAAGAAAGCAAAGTGGCTGTCAGATGAGGCTTTACAAATAGCTATGGAAAGAAGGAATGCGAAAAGCAAAGGTGAAAGGAAAAGATATAAACAACTGAATGCAGATTTCCAGAGAATAGCAAGGAGAGATAAGAAGGCCTTCTTAAATGAACAATGCAAGGAAATCGAGGAACACAACAGAATGGGGAGGACTAGAGATCTCTTCAAGAAAATTGGAGATATCAAGGGAACGTTTTGTGCAAAGATGGGCATGATAAAGGACAAAAAAGGCAGAGACCTAACAGAAGCAGAAGAGATTAAGAAGAGATGGCAAGAATACACAGAAGAACTATACAAGAAAGATCTTAATGTTCCTGATGACCACGCTGGTGTGGTCACTGACCCAGAGCCGGACATCCTAGAGAGTGAAGTCAAGTGGGCCTTAGGTAGCATTACTAACAACAAAGCTAGTGGAGATGATAATATCCCAGCTGAGCTACTTAAAATCCTAAATGATGATGCTGTGAAAGTGCTGCACTCAATATGCCAACAAATTTGGAAAACTCAGCAGTGGCCAAAGAATTGGAAAAGGTCAGTTTACGTTCCAATTCCAAAGAAGGGCAGTGCCAAAGAGTGTTCAAACTATCGCACAATTGCACTCATTTCACATGCTAGCAAGGTTATGCTCAAAATCCTACAAGCTAGGCTTCAGCAGTACGTGGACCGAGAACTACCGGACGTACAAGCTGGGTTTCGAAGAGGCAGAGGAACTAGAGATCAAATTGCCAACATGCGCTGGATCATGGAGAAAGCCCGAGAGTTCCAAAAAACCACCTACTTCTTCTTAATTGACTACGCAAAAGCCTTTGATTGTGTGGATCACAACAAACTGTGGCAAATTCTTAAAGAGATGGGGGTACCAGACCACCTTACCTGTCTCCTGAGAAACCTGTATGTGGGTCAAGAAGCAACAGTTCGAACCGGCCATGGAACAACCGACTGGTTCAAAATTGGGAAGGGTGTATGGCAAGGCTGTATATTGTCACCCTGCTTATTTAACTTATATGCAGAGTACATTATGAGAAATGCAGGGCTGAATGAATCGCAAGCCGGAATCAAGATTGCCGGGAGAAATATCAACAACCTCAGATATGCAGACGATACCACCCTAATGGCAGAAAGTGAAGAAGAACTAAAGAGCCTCTTGCTGAGGGTGAAAGAGGAGAGTGCAAAAGTTGGCTTGAAACTCAACATTAATAAAACTAAGATCATGGCATCTGGTCCCACCAATTCCTGGCAAATAGAAGGAGCAGAAATGGAAGCAGTAACAAATTTTACTTTTCTGGGCTCCAAGATCACTGCAGACGGAGACAGCAGCCATGAAATTAAAGGACGCTTACTCCTTGGAAGGAAAGCTATGGCAAACTTAGACAGCATAATAAAAAGCAGAGATATCACCATACCAACAAAAGTTCGCATAGTCAGGGCGATGGTGTTCCCAGTAGCAATGTATGGTTGCGAGAGTTGGACCATAAGGAAGGCTGAGCGCCGAAGAATAGATGCTTTTGAACTGTGGTGCTGGAGAAGACTCCTGAGAGTCCCTTGGACTGCTAGGAGATCAAATCAGTCAATCCTAAATGAAATCAACCCTGACTGTTCCCTGGAAGGACAGATACTAAGGCTGAAACTCAAATATTTTGGCCACCTAATGCGAAGAGAGGACTCTCTGGAGAAGACTCTGATGCTGGGAAAAATTGAAGGCAAAAGGAGAAGGGGAAGGCAAAGGATGAGATGGTTAGACAGCATCACCGATGCAACGAACATGAAAATGAGCAAACTCAGGAAGTTAGTGGAGGATAGGAAGGCCTGGCGGGATATGGTTCATGGGATCACGAAGGGTCGGACACGACTTAACGACTGAACAACAACAAAGTGTATATATAGTGTGTACACACACACACACACACACAGTATTTATATACCGCCTTTCTGGTCATTGGATTTCTCCTCTGACTTTAATTCAAGGCGGTGTACATGGGCAGGCTGTTCTAAACCCCAAGGGGTTTTTACAATATAATAACGTTCTAGTCTTTCATAGAACCCTTCATTCGAGATGTTGCTTTCACAGTCCAGCTCTCTCTCTCTCTCTTTCTGGCGTTCGCCTCAGCACGCTTCAGCTTCAGATAACACAGCCCAGGCAACCTTGATTGTCACTCAAGCGTTGCAGCTGCAGCTCCACTCCCCCACAAAGACTCTGCAGCTATCAGCTCGGCGTGCCAGCAGCTCTCCGACAGACCTCCGGCCGTCTTGAACTGCTGTCCTGCAGATCTTCAGGCAGATTTATGAGACGAGTGCTCTACGTCCTGAGCCAGACGTCCTACTCAGGACTATGCTAGCTATTTTGCTGGCATACATCTGTTAGGTCCAGGGGGGCTTTAGCCCTGTCTCCAGGTCTCACAGATGCCACTGCCACCAAATTCTGCCCCCACATGGCCCCTGGCCCAGCCTGATCCCTGCCCCAATCCACCCCCACTGCCACCTTACCTGCTCCGGTGACCAGTCTGCTGCGGACCACTGCTGGTGTGGGGATTTGCAGCTTCCACCATCAACAGCGAGTCTCCTGATGTCAGAGCAGCTTGGCCAATGGTGGCCTGCATGTTCTGATTGCAGATCACGAGGATAGGGTTGGGTCCTGAGCGATATTAGCCTGAGCGTGAAAAGAAGACCCTTTATTCTGATTATGGAGACAAACTTCTCTGTGGAACTTCCAAACATGTCTAGTTGGCCCATCAGTGCACTGTTCCTTGTTTCCGCTTTCAATTTTTGACACTCCTGAAATATCCCAGTCACAACAGAATTCCTTTTATTCTTCAAAATAGCCTTCTTCACCCTTTCAAGCTTTAGAGAACGTACTTTCTATAAATTTTAATGAGTAGTGCAACAGAATACCAAAATGGCAAGACATCTTTTCTAAATATTTAACAAGTTTCTCTCAATTATTTAGACTTGATTCAGAGTTCTCAGAAATTACTTGTGAAACTTTTACACGCTTTATTTTTTTAAGGTACAAAGTAAAGAAATGTTACAAATGCGTTGCTCTATTGAAGCTGATAAAAGCAACAAAACGTACATTTGAACATTTGAGCTGGATACAAATGTATTTTTTGTGATTGCTAAATAAGATGAAAGTATTAGATGGTGCAAAGAGAAACGTAGGGACTGTTTTATTAATAAGTTGGCTTAACTTTACAAATGATGGCTTCCCTTTTTTCCATCAGATATTTAATTTAAAGCATCTTTATCTTGTTGCTGTTTTGGACACATAATTCACACTTGCAATAATCAAAGCTGCTTCCATTGCCAATGAGTATTATGGGATGGATCTTTAGTTACAGAACCTTTCCTTTATTTATGCACAGATCATCTTTCATTTACAAGGGACACGTTCTTTACCAACAAGAAAGTATTTTATCAAGTGGAGGGACAGGAATGCTTCTGAATTTATTTTTATCTCTTTTTCACATTTTTACACCGCCCTTCCTCCATGGAGTTCAGGGTGGCGTTGTACATGGTTCCTTACTTCCTTTTGTCCTCACAACAACCCTGCAAGGTGGGTGAGGCTGAGAGATAGTGACTGGCCCACGGTCACCCAAGAAGCTTCATGGCTGAGCGGGGATTTGAACCTGGATCTTCCAGGTCTAAGTCAAAAACCAGAACCAATACACCATCCTGGCAGGAGCAGATGGAGGAGGAGGAACCGATGAGGTGAGTGTGCAGATGAAAGTGAGCACCCCCTGCCAACTGCTTCCTGAGGCAACTGCCTCAGTTGGCCTCATAGATGGGCCGTAACAGAGGCTGATTCAGTCTGTGTTGCTTCTGGAGATTTCCCTCTAACAGTTAACACGGCAACCGAGATTGGAAACGGTCAAAGAGAGAAGCAGTGACATTTACAGTGTGACAGACTTAGCAAAGAAAAGATTCCCGTGGACAATTGCATTTCATTTAACCCCCTAGCACAAAGAATCCACAAAGGATTGCCAGGAAATGTCTTCTCGACTGACCTTGTTGTGGGCAGGTTCCCCTTGAGGCAGCCAGCAGGAGTCTTCTATTTCAACATGGTGTTGTCCACTCCCTGAGAAAGCAGAAGGGGGGCAGTAGTGGTTCCTGGAACCTGGACATTTGGGCTTGGATCTCCAAGAGTCCAAAGATGGAATGATCTGCCTTCCAGAAATGCGGAAGTACAGGAGTTTGTCTTGAACTGTCGCCCCCCCCTCCCCGTAGTCACACCCCACTAAGATGAAGAAATCCCTCCGGTAGGGCCACTGGCGTCGCTCTAGGTGGGGCGGAACACTAAGTGCCGCCCCACTCTGAACCTCCATTACAGCTCCGCAAGAGGCGGCCATTCGAAGCAGCGAAAACAACGCGCGGGAGACGCGCACAAATCTAGGCATGTCTACTCAGAAGTGACTTGCTTCTGAGTAGACATGCCTAAGATTGTGCTCTAAGGGTTACCAAGCTACACCTGCCCACATTCCTTCTCCTAAAGGTCTAGCACTCTGTTCCGGTTGGAGATCTGGTAAGCCTAGCCAAGGGGGATCTATTTATCTACCTCTTTCTCTGAATGCATAATGTTTCTGTTTTTCATGATGAGTATACAGGACTCAAGTACCTGATTTCAGAATCGGGTCCAGGCAGGAGGTCAAGATGAGTCCATGAAAGAGGAGGGTGGGTGGCTGAGACAATGTCAGAACGAGGGGGCAGACACTCGGCTATCTGTGGCTCTGTGTCGTGAACCAGTCCAGAATCTCATGAAATAGTTTTACATCTGGAAACATCATATTCCCAGAGAGAGAGGGAGAGTTGACAATCTTTCAAGTAAAAAATGGAGAAATCTGTTTTCTAGCTTTGAACAGAAGGTGGGTTGTGTTGGAGGTAAGTCTGACAGTTACGAATGCCAGATACAAAGCAGTGTCACTTCAAAACAACCTTGAGCAGATGGATAGTGAAAGTCTGCACGGAGGAATGTTGTTAATTGAGTGACCAGGGATTACGGTCGGAATTTGAAAAGAAACCACGGAAAAAAAGCACTCTTATGGATGCCACCGCCAGTTCAAAACTCTGAACCTGCCAGATGGCCTGGGAAGCAAAAATTGAATTAAATAGATAGTTTTTGTTGTTGTTTTTAGAACTGACATATGCAAATACCAATGTTTTATGTGTGTGTGTGTTTTAAAGACAAAGGTGAAAGTGAAAGATTCCTCAAATAAATATTTGTGTGTTTTTCATGGTAAAATGGAGCGCTCCTGGCTGTCTTGAAATAAGATTTCCCCCTTGCCAGTGTTTTTTTTCCAAGGAGAAAATAATATCTGTCAAGTGAAATAGTGACTTGGGAGAAGAGGTGCGCTTTCTCCTATACGGGCACAGTTGTCAGTTGTGAGTCAATTTATGTGGACTTTCAGCAGTGCTTGTCGCACAGGGAGGCAGCCCTCGGCTCATGTTTGGGGTGGTTTTTGTGTGATCTGTGAGAACTCAACGAGCTATACAGTATTTACAACGGCAGGCTTCTTTGCAAAGTGAATCCTGAATCCTGCTCTTGGTACCAGCATTTACATCCCTGGTTTGGTCTGTGGCCAAGATAGAGTGACTCGAAATTTCAGGTGCTGCATCTTCCTTTATCTTGCTTCTCCATACCTCCGTCCCATTGCCTCTATCCATGGCCTAGTTCAGAGGTTCTCAACCTGTGGTACGGGTACCCCTAGGGGTACGCCAAGCCCTGCCCCTTATCTGCCCCATCAGCAGCTAATAAAGTGTTAATTAACATAGATTTTAAATTGTAATTAGTTTTGGAGCCCTTCTGTCTCTCTGACTTTGGTTTTGGGCTTATTTTTGTACTTTGGAAAATGTACTTTGGTGGGGTGGGGGAGGGAGGAGCTGATTTTGGGAACTGTGACTTGGAGAAAAAAAAGAGATCCTTGCATGTGTGTCTCCCCACACACACACACACACAGTTAAATAAGACGTGTTTTCACATTTAAAATTGTTTTAGTACTTTTTTATTTAACGATTAATTCCCTAATAAATTAATTGATTAATCCAATTAATTAGCAGTTAATTAGCAGGGGTACTTCAGAAAATTGGACCGTGATAGGGGGTACCCAGGCCTCCAAAGGTTGAGAACCCCTGGACTAGTTTACTCCCTTCCCTTTAGAGCTGCCAGCAATAATTGAAGCTATTTCTGGAGATTTACCGTATTGGTCTGAGTATAAGACTCACTTTTTTCTCCTAATTTAAGTTTTTAAACTAGGGGTGCGTCTTATAATCTGGCTGTTGCAATTTAATGCCAGTGATTTAATTAAATTTTTTTAATAGCACCAAACTTTAAGGGTGCGTCTTATAATCAGGTGCGTCTTATACTCGGGACAATACGGTATTTTCCAAGCTGACGTTATGTTTGAAATTCATGTTCTTGATGAACATGAGTCACCAGCGTGATGCAGCTGCAAAGGAGGCTAACACAATCTTAGCCTGCACTAGTAGAACTGAAGGTACCAAGTTGCGAGAAGTTGTGGTTCCACTTTTCTCTGCGTTGGTCACCTACAGTACACCTGCTCACCTGCAGTACAGTGCTGTGTCCAATTCTGGGCACCTCACTTGAGGAAAGATGCGGCCAAACTGAAGCGGGTTCAGAGAAGAGCGACGAGGATGATCAGAGGGCTGGAGAACAAGCCCTACGAGGAAAGGTTGGGGGAACATGGTATGTTTAGCCTGGAGAAGAGAAGGCTGAGAGGGGATATGATAGCGCTCTTCCATGGTCATGTGGCCGGCGTGACGAACGGAACGCTGTTACCTTCCCGCCGAGGCGGTACCTATTCATTTACTTGCAATTTCTTGCTTTCGAACTGCTAGGTTGGCAAGAGCTGGGGCCGAAGATGGTAGCTCACAATGTCACGCGGCGCTCGGGTCTCGAACTGCTGTCCTGCCTACCTTCTGGTTTGCAGTTCAGTGTCTTGACCCCTAAGCCAACGCGACACCTGATATATTAGGGATACACAGTATATAGACGTGGGTTTTATGGGATTTTCAGCCATGTTAGTGTTAGAAATCGAAGAAAATACATCTACCAGCTAGTTGCTGAGTGTTCTTTTTTAGCTTTTGACAATGTCCCAAGGCGGGAGGAAACGTAAAGCAGAGTATTAAAGAATTACTTGTGCTTGTCTGTTCCGGATAATCCTTGAAAGCGGCACCCACATTACTGGGGATCGAGTAGAGAAGGAATTTCTTCAGGCAAGTTTCAATACTTATATTTCTTTATTTTCTTCGATTTCTAACACTAACATGGCTGAAAATCCCATAAAACCCACGTCTGTACATAAAGCAAGCCATGAAAACCTGCATGCTACTCTCGGATACACAGTACTCAAATTCTGAGGACAATCTTGAGATGCAAAAAGAAACCAGAGAATTTAGAAATGAGGAACACCCAATTCAGGCAGACCCCAACCTCCAGGGATGACGATCTTCTCCGAAGGACTGAAGTATCCTAAGGAAATATACAGAGGAAATATACAGAGTGGCAAAGTATATAGGTGACAATAAAGCAGTGGGCTTCCGTTCGAGTTCACTTAGAGCTTTGTGCCCCTTGTCCCACAATGTGCTTCAGTACCTAGGAAGCTGAGCGCCGAAGAATAGATGCTTTCGAACTGTGGTGCTGGAGAAGACTCCTGAGAGTCCCTTGGACTGCTAGGAGATCAAATCAGTCAACCCTAAATGAAATCAACCCTGACTGTTCCCTGGAAGGACAGGTACTGAGGCTGAGGCTCAAATATTTTGGCCACCTAATGCGAAGAGAGGACTCTCTGGAGAAGACTCTGATGCTGGGAAAGATTGAAGGCAAAAGGAGAAGGGGAAGGTAAAGGATGAGATGGTTAGACAGCATCACCGATGCAACGAACATGAACATGAGCGAACTCAGGAAGATAGTGGAGGACAGGAAGGCCTGGCGGGATGTGGTTCATGGGATCACGAAGGGTCGGACACGACTTAACGACTGAACAACAACAACAACCTAGGAAGCTACGTTGTGTCGTGTCAGATCATTGGTCCGTCTGGTTCAGTATTGTCTTTCCAAGCCCAAACCGGAGATGCCTCAGACCTTCTGAATGCAGATCATGCGATGTACCGTTGAGTGGCCGTCCTTCCCATACCAAAGGAGGACAAATGTTCATTTTGAAAAATGACATGTACTGTATATCCCACTTTTCTCCTATCAAGGTGACATATGCCATGTCCACAGGTGGCGGTGTTCCATCTATGAATTGACTGGACTCATTCCCAGGTGGCTGCCGTCTTTTAGGACTGTGCCCTGGGACTGATGCACATCTGGTCAACAACTACAATGGAAAATAAGTGGAGACAACAAGCACACGTGCGTGCGTGCATGCGCGCGCACACACACACACACACACTGTGTTGTGCTTTAATATATAACACACACCACACACTCCAGTTGGTCTCTAGTCAAGTTACATAATAAGAACATAAGAAGAGCCTTGTTGGATCTGGCACAAAGGCCCCTCTAGTCCAGTTTCCTGTATCACACAGTGGCCCCACCAGATGCTTCTAAGAGCACACAGTCAACAAGATAACCTGTTTCCTGCTGCCACTCCCCTGCACCTGGCACAGAGAAAACCTACTTCTAAAACCAGGAGGTTGCTTATGGCTTGTAACCTGTGATGGTCGTTTCCTCCATGAATCTATCCAAACCCCTTTTAAAGGCATCCAGGCCAGGTGCCATCACCACATCCTGTGGCAAGGAGTTCCACAGATGAATTACACGCTGGGTAAAGAAATATTTTCTTTTGTCCGTTCTAACTCTCCCTCCACTCAATTTTAGTGCATGTCCCCTGGTTCTGGTGTTGTGCGAGAGGGAGAAGAATTTCCCTCTATCCACTCTCTTCCCACCAATGCATAAAGAAATTCATGCAGAAAGATTTTTAAATCTCAGATTTTCAAAAGGGCCTTCCAGACCTGTTGGGTTTGCTGCAATACATCGACAGTTCTCTACCTTTCCATTCTTCCTTTTCACCTCACTTTTTTTTCTTTTGATCCTGACTGTTAGCTCTGTTTGCCTCCTTTCTTCTTCCTTCTAGTCCCGTCTAAATTTATTCCCTCATTCAGAAGGGTTTATTCTCCCCCTCCCCATTGCCAATGGTTTTTAAATGTTCCTCCTGAAATGCTTGATTCCTAGAGCATGGGCAGAGGCTACCCAGAGTGTCAGGACAAGAAACGCCAAAGCACAGCAGTTTGAGATTGCAGAGGAAAACTCCTGGGGGTCCATTTCAATTTCAGATAAAGCTGGAGCAAAAACAGCAAAACAAGTTGGAAGCAAAGATAATGCACAGACAAGACATGGCGATGGCATGCTGAATTCAAAACTGGCCCATAGCCGTGTTCAAGCTGTTAGCAATATTCTGCCTAGGGCTTTTTCGTTTGTAGGTATATACACACCTATCAGAACTGTGGCACCCAAGAATCAGGTAAAGTAGGACAGAAAGCTATTGAGGTAGAAATGCCAGCAAGTTCATTGTACCTGAAAGGAAAAGGAGTAACACTGCTATTAACAGCGCTCTCTCTCTCTCTCTCTCTCTCTCTCTCTCTCTCTCTCTCTCTCTCTCTCTCTCTCTGGTTTTAGTAGAATA
Organism: Plestiodon gilberti rubricaudatus; assembly: GCA_026170595.1. Taxonomy (NCBI): domain Eukaryota; kingdom Metazoa; phylum Chordata; class Lepidosauria; order Squamata; family Scincidae; genus Plestiodon; species Plestiodon gilberti. The sequence continues at coordinate 24,456,357 of JANXHW010000013.1, forward strand.
ATGGCATAATCTGTAAATCTGCAGAATGGTGCGTTATCTGACTGGACACTTATATGGATACTGATTCTGCTTGCTCCATTTGGGCCGTTCCCCACTGGAGTAAAAACATTCATTTCTTTCCATGTGAGCTGTCAAAAGAAATCACATAATGGGTTCAGAGTGTTTGGGGTCTAGGGATGAGAGGATTTCTCTTGCCCGCCCCCAACTGAAACTTTATTCGAGTTTAAGATATGCATAGTATATATTATATATTGTTTAAAAAAAAACCATCAGGGGGGTTAGGAAAGCCTACTCATGTAAACCGCCTTGGATTAAAGTCGGAGGAGAAATCCAATGACCGAGAAAGGTGGTGTGTGTGTGTGTGTGTGTGTGTGTGTGTATACACATGTCATGAGCACATCCCAGCAAAAAGGGAGGGGGAACCCCCCACCCCTCCTGAGTCTCCTTGGACGTGTCAGCAACATCGCTGGTCTAGTTCTGAAGAGACCCATTGGAGGCCAGGCAATCTACAGGGAAGTAAGTAGTAAAAAGTTTTCTCGACCTCTCTGGGGCTGTCTGGCCGCCTCCCCCCCCACACAGCATGCAGTGCGCACTCCAACAGCGGCACTATGTGCTCTGAGCTGGCAGGGGGCAGGATTGGGCTGTTAGAGAAGTGTCAATCCTTCAATCAAGGGAGCCTGCAGTATTGAACTCCCCTACTCAAAACGTTCGTGAGCAGAATCAAGATGATGCAATATGTCTGCAAAAGCCTGTAGCTTTGTGAGCAGAGCAACCCTTGGAACATGTCTTTGTTCCTTTGAACCTTTGCTGCAAGCATATGGGCAGCAGGAGGAGAGCAGACTGCTGGTCTGCTACGCTCTTGTGGGTGTAGCAGACCCTTGGCCAGCCAGAGACCTGGCAGAAAACCTTACTGGCCCAGGAAGCCTGATGTGATGTCACTTTGTAATCCCAAGTGCTCACGGGCAGATCAATCCTACGAAAATCCCTCCCCGCCGATGCAGCCGCGCCAACGGAGCGTGCACTGTATCCGTGGGAGAGGGAGATTGGAAACATCTCCTCGGGGTAAGTGAACGTTTGCTCACTTACTCCGAGAAAAGCCTCCACCCCCGCCATGGGACTCCTCAGATCTATGCCTTCTGTTTAGGAGGTGTAAATCCAAGGCGCGTACGGGAGACAGACGGGGTTAGGATATGGGTGCCCACGAGGGCCGCCAATGCCTCCCTCATTCCACCCCTTCACTCCCCTGTTCCAACCCCTCCCCGCCTTGTTCCGCCCCTGCCGCTGAATGATGCGCCTGCCTTTTTAGGTCCAGGGCCTGGTGCAGTAGCGCACCGAAATTGACCACTGGCGGTGTGTTGTGCCTGCCACCGAAAGCCATTTTATGACCGCGGAACTGTGTTGCGCTGTCACCGAGCCTTCCACACGCTGGCCCAATCCTGCCCCCCCCCCGCCACCAGCGCTGATGCAGAGGCACCCAAAAGGTGTGTGCTGCATCCTATGGTGGTGAGGCAACCAGAAAGCAAACCAGAGATAAGGCCCCCTCCCCAAAAAAACCCTCTGTGTATGCACTGGGGCCACCTATGGGTCTCCTTGGACATAAGCCACCTATTTTGGTGGTGTATGTGTGAGGAGGGAAAAGCGGCACGGAGGTTTCTGAAAAGGGGATAAGATCTGGCGTGCGCCATTGCCACTGGAACCACCCTCTCCCTGCTCCCCCCCAGTTCTCCCCTCAGAAGGCCCGGTTCCACCCCCTCCCTTCCCACCATGCTGACTTATTTGCTCCAGAGTAGGTTGCCGGAGGTGGCAGCAGACCAACACCGCTTTTGGCGGCAGCGACAGTGCTCTGCGTGTGATGCCATATGGCCGTTACGACAGCAGAACTCTGTTCTGCTGTCGTAACTCAGAGGATGGGACTGGGACATAAATAGGGACACCCTATTCCCTCCAACCACGATGGTTGCCCCCCCCCATAGAAGAGTCCTAATCCAGAACTTGTTCTTGTTTCTTCTTCATGAGTAGGACTCAGAAAATGTTGCCCGTCTTGTCATGTGACATCTGGTCCAGGCTTCCACTCGGCCTCCTCACTGTCTCTCTGCACCAGGTTTGTGGGAGTAGTGGAGAGTCTGGGATGCCCGGTTGAGACGGCAACTTTCCGAATTCTGCAGCTTCCCAGGGGTGGCAGTTCTTGGGTAGCAATCCAGGTGTCTGTCGAGCCAAGTTGGATCCAGCGCATCAATGCTGCAGCCAGCCATGGAGCTCTCCACATGCACATTAATTAGGGCCATTCCACAAAATCACCACTTTGCTGTTTATTTTTATTTTTTTTTAAATGGCATTTTATGGGATGAAGAATCCAGGAAAACCATTCTTGAGATACCTAATAACAAGCACCTAAGGATGGGTCCTAATTACGAATTTAAGAAACCGCAGGTTCAGGTTGTTTCTTCTTTCCCCTCCTGGAGTATTTCAGTGCAGCATCAAGCTAACAAAATAAATGAGATCTAACTTTTTCCTCTACAAGTTTTTATGAATACAAATGCATGCCTTTCCTTTGAATTAACATATTTAACAAATAGAGGAGGGGTGAAAATGGTTGCTGCTTGCCAAGTGATTAACAGTGTTGCGATGGCAACCGCAGTGGCTGCGTTTTATTTTCTTCCAAAGATTAAATCTTCCCCCAATCATCAGCACACAAACGGCATCCTCTCCCAACTGTGAAGACATCTGAATTTTTCAGAAGATCTGTTCCGGGAAAAAATCTTTGTGGCAATAATTACTATTTACCAAGTTTTACTCAGAAAGACAATATTTTAGACAAAGTACACTGGAGAGAACCCATTTTTTTCTTGCAATAGTTTCCCCTTTATGGGTTGACACTAAGTGCTTATTTATTTATTTATTTATTGAGCTCGTGGCTTAAATAAATAAATAAATAAATAAATAAATTTGCGGCCGCGCTTCGCGCCCCCTCTTCACTTTTTAATATTGCATTGGTTTTTAATTTTTACTAATTAATTTTAAATTAATTAATTATTTTTTTAAAAAAAATAATTAATTAATTGTGTGTGTGTGTGTGTGTGTGTGTGTGTGTGTGTGTGTGTGTTGGGGGTGTCCCGGTTTAAGGGCTCAAAAATCTGGTGTAGGACATCAGGAATGTCCTGGAAGCTTCTTCCATTGGTCTGTGGGAGAGAACCTGCTTTGCATACCGGAGGGTTCCACGTCCAATCAGTGGCATCTCCAGATAAATCTGGGGGAAAGACCCCTGTGAAACTGCTACCAACAATACCGAGCTGCATGGGCAAAAGGTCTGAAAGTGTAAATCAGCACCCTGTCTTTCCGAGAGACATGATCATAGGATCATAAAGTTGGAAGGTGCCTTTGAGGCCATCTAGTCCACCCCTCCTGCTTGGAGCAGGAAATTCCTCTCTAGAGCATCTCCCAAAGGTGCCTGTCGAGCCTCTGCTTGAAGACCTCCAGTGAGGAAGAACCCACCACTTCCCTTGGTAATCCGTTCCATTGTCAAATCCCCCTTACTGTTAAACAAAGAACAATAGCAGAGGCTAGGACAGGTGCACTATTTGATTTTGCTGTCTTGATATCCAGGGATGTGAGGCAGTTCTGTTTGCAGGCTAAGAAGTCACAAATGGGAGAATATACTTCAAGGAACATGGAAGACCAGGATGAGTGCAATTCTTATAGAAAAAAGACGGTTGAGGGGGGGACATGATTGAGACGTATAAATGTATGCATGGGATGGAGAGAGTGGATAGAGAGAAGTTCTTTTCCCTCTCACACAACACTAGAACTAGGGGACATCCACTCAAATTGAGTGGAGGGAGTATTAAAACAGACAAAAGAAAATATTTCTTTACCCAGCGTTTAATTCATCTGTGGAACTCCTTGCCACAGGATGTGGTGATGGCACCCGGCCTGGATGCCTTTAAAAGGGGTTTGGACAGATTCATGGAGGAAAAGACCATCACAGGTTACAAGCCATAAGCAACCTCCTGGTTTTAGAAGTAGGTTTTCTCTGTGCCAGTGGCAGCAGGAAACAGGATTTATCTTGTTGTCTTGTGCTCCCTGAGGCATCTGGTGGGGCCACTGTGTGATACAGGAAGCTGGACTAGATGGGCCTTTGGCCTGATCCAGCAGGGCTCTTCTTATGTTCTTATGTTCTTATGTTCTGATATCCTTTAATAACAGAATCAGGACCAACCTGTAGAAAACGCCACTGAAAATGCCAACCCTACAGCTATCCTCTCGCCAACCCCAGATTCTGAAGAAAATGGTAGGAAAACATCAGTATCTGCCAGAGATCTTCTAACTGAGCTGTCGTTCACAGGAGAAAACAGCAAGGCTCTTTCAAGATTTTTATTTGGTCCTGTCCCCAAAGAAGGCCAACTTTATCCAAGATGCTCAGAACCATTTTCACACACAAAAGTGTGAAAACTCATTATGTTTTCACAGGAAAGGAAAGCAGCCCTTTAAAAACTCTTTGCCCTTTCTCACCACACCCCCTCAAGAATGGTTGGCAATCAAGTAGCAGTGCCATTATGCAAATTTCCCATGCCATGTCTTTACCCAGGAAGAGAGGTGCAATGTAAACGCAGTTCTGTGAACAGAAATGTGAAATTGGGCAGCCCGTCTTTTTGTCTTTGCTTCAGGAACCGTATGGATACCTCTGCTTTTCCCGTAGTCCCCCACCAAAGAGTCTTGAGTACGTTTACTTTATGCCAATAAAGGCTACTGATTCTGAGTACATTTAGTAGTCAGGGCATAAGAGGCCAGGTACTTTTGTGGACTGGTAAGTGGTTGAAGAACAGGGAGCAAAGAGTAGGAAGAAAAGGGCAATTTTCATAGTAAAGTAAGAACAGGGGCCCCTGGAGGATCTGTCTTGGGACCAGTGCATTTGTAGATGACCCCACACAAATGACTTTAGTAAAAATCCAAGCAGATTGTGCAGAAGCAGAACTGCAAAAGTATACAGTAGACAGTGGGCCCTCCTTATCCGCGGATTACATAAGAACATAAGAAGAGCCCAGTTGCTGGATCAGTCCAAAGGCCCCTCTAGTCCAGCTTCTTGTATCACACAGTGGCCCCACCAGATGCCTCAGGGAGCACACAGCCAACAAGATAACCTGTTTCCCATTGACACTCCCCTGCACCTGGCACAGAGAAAACCCACTTCTAAAACCAGGAGGTTGCTTATGGCTTGTAACCTTTGATGGTCTTTTCCTCCATGAATCTGTCCAAACCCCTTTTAAAGGCATCTAACCTGTGATGGTCTTTTCCTCCATGAATCTGTCCAAACCCCTTTTAAAGGCATCTAGGCCAGGTGCCATCACCACATCCTGTGGCAAGGAGTTCCACAGATGAATTACACGCTGGTAATGAATTACACAATTGGTCATCCGCAGAGGAGGAATCCCACTGGGGGTGGAGGGTGGTGCCACAGTACTGTACCTTATTGAACCGTCGCGCGGGCAAGTTCCATGCTAGAGGTCATGAGAAAAGAGATTCAGAAGAAAACTGCAGAGACTAAAATGATCCTACAGAAATCTATGGTGTGGGCACATTGGGAAGGGTGCGTGCCGTTCTGGTTGCTGCTCTCAAAAAGGATCTTTTTGAGCTGAACAAGGTGCAACAGAGGGCAACCAAAATGATGGTGCACCTTACTTAGGGTGCAAAGCTTGGGACATTTTACTTTGGGAGCAAGTTGGTGGAGGGAGGACATGATTGAGGCCTCTGAAATGACGCCTGGTTTGGAGACAGCTACTTTTTGTCTTCTCTGTCACAATACTGGAACCAGGGGTCACCCCATAAAATGGACTGGTGGGGAGCCAGGGCTGCTGGCAGTCAGCGACTGAAGAACTGAGCTGTGGTGAACTCCCGGATGATGGTGATGCCACTGGGCTCCTGCCCTGGTAGTCGGGTCTGGGCCTCCTCAGTGGGTGGGGTCTCCATGGCCCCTGGACCATCCACTTCCTTGCATGTTCCTCTGCAAGACCATGTTGTGGAGTGTGGTGCACACATCAAACACCTTGGTGCCCCCCCATCAGGTGTCCCCCAGATGGATGCAGGCACTGGAAGCACATTTTCAGCATCCCAGAAGCACACTGACAGCTACGCATGTCCGCCGGTGTGCAACTCAGGCCGTGTATTATTATTATTATTATTATTATTATTATTATTATTATTATTATTAACAACAACAACAACAACAACAACAACAACAACAACAACAACATTTATATTCTGCTTTTCAACAAAATGTTCACAAAGCGGTTTACAGACAAAAATCAAATGATCAAATGGCTCCCTGTCCCAAAAGGGCTCACAGTCTAAAAAAGATGCAGAAGAACACCAGCAAACAGCCACCAGAAAAGAGACTGTGCTGGGGGTGAAAGGGGGTAGTTACTCTCCCCCTGCTAAATATAAGAGGAGCACCCATTGAAAAAGTGCCTCTTGCCCAGTTAGCAGGGGTAACTTGCCCACTGACCTAAGCACACCTCACAATATCAGGGTGGGTTGAATGTAACCCTTTCACATCATTCTCAAACACACAACTCTCTGCTCCCTCATACTGATGGAATTCCAAACACTGGACAAATCCCCAGGTCATTGGGGTCAATGAAGTAGGTAAAGGTGACCCCTGACAATGAAGTCCAGTCGTGTCCGACTCTAGGGTGTGGTGCTCATCCCCATTTCAAAGCCAAAGAGCCAGCATTGTCCGAAGACTCCTCCGTGGTCATGTGGCCGGCATGACTCTCCTTGCCGCAGCGCGTAACATGCGGCTGGAACACGGAGCGCTGTTTACCTTCCCGCAAGCGGTACCTATTTATCTACATGCTTTAGAACTGCTAGGTTGGCAGGAGCTGGCCAAGCAACGAGAGCTCACCCCATTGCGGATTTGAACTGCCGACCTTTCGATCGATAGCTCATGGTTCAGTGGTTTAACCCACTGCGCCACCTGCATGAAGTAGAGCTGCACTTAAATTTGAGAGCCAAGGTTTAAAACACCCAAACGCAGCATACACCAACGCATTGCATTTTCAATACTGAAAGGACAACTCCCTGAACACTGTTTTTGTAACTCTGCTACAAGGAGGCACCTAAAGGCAAATTATACTGTGAACCTACAAGCGACAATAAGCAGTAAATCAATCTGCCAGCTTTCTAATGTACATCGGTGTGGATCAACTCTGCATCTATTCCTGAAACAACAGATCTAGGCAAGGAAAACAGTCCCCCTCATCCAAATTCAGGAAAGAGGGGCAACTTTGCCCCTCGCTTCCCGCTGGAAACCGAGGAAGGACTGTCATGGTGAGAAAAAAGGCGAATGCTCCTGGGATGGCTGGCTGGTGTTGTAACAGTGCGAGATTCATTCATCTCATGAATGTCCCAGGAAGCGCAAACTAAGTGAAATGCTTTCAAAAGCTACCCTGGTAAGGAAAAAAAGGTTTAAGCATCAGTATTAATGGGGCTGGAGCCCACAGGGACTCTGCAAAGTGGTTTCCGCTGCAATCTGCACGTTGGCAAATGCCCCATTTTTTCAGTGTGTGGAGGAAGAGAGATGTGGGGTTATTTTGTGCAAAAAGCAGGTTAAAACTCATTAGAGCAGAGCTCACCTCAGGACCCAGATGGACTGGCCAACCGCCCCTTACTGTCTAAAAATGAAGAAATAACAGGTACTCGAAAATGCTTTTTATATATTTTTAATGTCCCCATTTTTATTTTATTTTTTTTCCTAGCTAGACAGCAGGCCTGCTCTTATGCCAGACATATATTTCCCTGGCTGTCCTCACAGTCTTTGAAAAGTCTACGTTTTGGCATGGCCTCTAATGATTGCCATTAAATCTTGGCTTTTGTGGTCTACAACAGAGTGAGAGAATGAGGGAACAAGGTATAGCACAATCCTATGCAGGATTTACCTGGGAGCCTAAACCATTTGCTTACTCTGTGGGAGGTGCATAAGATTGCAGCTTTGTTTCATTGAAAGCATTTTTAATCTCGCCCATCTTCCTGATTTTGGGTCCATACAGAATTTCATGACCGTAACAGTGAAATATCACTCTAACAAGCAGTGCCAAGTATGTTGCATGTGCCAAGTATGTTGCATCTCTGGTGTATGCACCGATGCAATGATGCAAAAACATTTCATCGCAGAGTGCCATGGAGTTTCAGAGCATGAATGAGTTAGTTTCCCGCCAGTTCCTTTTATCTCTCTCCCCCCCCCCCGAAATAGTCACTGGTATCCAGGTGCCTGAGGACAGACTGCAGCAGAACCTGAAATCCCTACAATCAAACTGAACACATCTTTCGTCTTTGCCCTGGGAGGAACAGCGAAAGCTGCCTTCTCCTTGGTCCACCTAGCAAGGTGTGACTGTGAAGGGTTGTCTTTGCCAGCAGAGATCCTGCTGAATTTAACCCTGACTGTTCCCTGGAAGGACAGGTACTGAGGCTGAAGCTGAAATATTTTGGCCACCTAATGCGAAGAGAGGACTCTCTGGAGAAGACTCTGATGCTGGGAAAGATTGAAGGCAAAAGGAGAAGGGGAAGGCCAAGGATGAGATGGTTAGACAGCATCACCGATGCAACGAACATGAAAATGAGCGAACTCAGGAAGATAGTGGAGGATAGGAAGGCCTGGCGGGATATGGTTCATGGGATCACGAAGGGTCGGACACGACTTAACGACTGAACAATAACAACAACTTAGAATCTCAGGACCCTGGTCGAGCAAATGCCATTACAGTAGGGTCCCTTATCCATGGGGGGATACATTCCAGGCCCCCCTGCGGATACATGAAAACCATGGATAGGGGAGAACACCCCTTTGCGGTTTTCTGAGGCCCCCCCGGATAAGTGAATCCACAGATAGCGGATCTGCGGATAGCGGGACCCCCTGTAGTTTGAAAATCAACATGCACAAAATCATTTTGGAAAATGTCAACCAGCAGTATCTCATCAACAATAAATGTTTAGCATTCCCGACTATTTTTCTCCTTAAAGATGCAAGCATACACATTGCAGTTTGTTTCACAGTTTTGGATTCTTGTTTCTCATCAAACTACAGCGCTCATGTTATAGATGTCAAAGGGTAGGTAGAGCAGAGAGAGATTCCTGGGGAGCTGCTGTGAGGCAGACGAAGGGGACGGCAGGCAGCTTTCGCTGTTCCTCCCAGGGCAAAGACGAAAGATGTGTTCAGTTTGGCTGGAGGGCATTTCAGGTTCTGCTGCAGTTTGTCCTCAGGCACCCGGATACCAGTGACAGCTTCGAGGGGAGATCAAAGGAGCTGGCGGGGAACATTCTTGTCTCCTACCATTTCTGCCGCACTAAGAACTCCTCTGCTTCTCCACAAAAGCAACAACTCCTTTTTCAGGGCGTGTGCTTAGCGATGATGGCCTTTCAAGTGAGGATGCAAAGGCCAGAGATGAAAATTTCCTGCTGGAAACATGGCTGTACTCTTCTTGTCGTTTGCTTTCCTATGAGGGCTCCTTGCCACGCTGCGCCCAAACCAGAACCGAGGCCTGCGAGTGTCAGATAATAACTTCTGGAGACACAAGCGGAATAAGTCCCCCATGTTCTCCTGACCAGCCTTGCCTGTCTGTGTCAATCACTTGCCTTCGAGTGGATCACACGGGGGAAAGCAAAACAGCCAACGAAAACGAATGCATGAAATCCAGCCGTGTCTGAGGGGTGTTTTGCAGCCGTGTGGAATTCAAGGCACTCGTCGGCATGATGAATCATGTATCACCACAGGGCAGCACAGCGTGCAATTGGATGGCAAATCTAATTCTCATTTATGTAAAGAAAATAAACTCACCAAACCTTTTGGAGAAGATGTTATCACCCTGGGGAAGGGTCAAAAGAACACACCAAGGAGCTTCCAGGAACAGAGGAGGCTTTGCAAATGGACACTGCCTACGGACCTCTGTTCTTGGTTAACCACGAAAGGCTCGTAGACAGGCAGCTACTACGACTACGAGGCGATCAGAGGTCTCTCCTAACTGAATGTTGATTCAGCCAGCAGCGTCTCTGCTGAAAGCATTGGAGAACTGATGAAGGCACCACCCGAAGCCGTGCTGGTGTGTTTCAAGCCAGGCTGCTTTGAACAGGGCGAAACGTACCGACAAACACTTGACACACAATGTACCCAGGAAGACACTCCAGAGAAACCTCTGTGCTGTTTACTTGGGGCACAATGTGCTGATCAGAACTTCTGCCCTTCCTTGGGAGCCTTTCTTCATTCTACTGTGCAGAAAAGGCAAGCTAGACAGCTAGACAAGCTTCTTTTCCACCGAGTTTTTCCTCTTTCCTTTCCACATATTTTGTAACTATTCCTCTTCTCACCCTTCCTGCTATGGAAACAATAATACTGAGGGTATAAATAAACAGTACAGTATATTCAAATACATTTAACAAACTCCTGATAGTTGTGGGGGTGGTGTGAGGACTCGAGTCGGTGGAACTCCTTGCCACAGGATGTGGTGATGGCACCTGGCCTAGATGCCTTTAAAAGGGGTTTGGATAGATTCATGGAGGAAAAGTCCATCACAAGTTACAAGCCATAAGCAACCTCCTGGATTTTAGAAGTAGGTTTTCTCTTAATGCCAGATGCAAGGGAGTGGCAACATGATACAGGTCTCTGGTTGTCTTGTGTGCTCCCTGAGGCATCTGGTGGGGCCACTGTGAGATACAGGAAGCTGGACTAGATGGGCCTTGGCCTGATCCAGCAGGGCTCTTCTTATGTTCCTATGTCAAATGAATTTCTGGTTATAATTGAAATGCATTGAAAGAGCAGACTATCCAAAAGGGGACCGTCAAAAAGTGGGGGTACCTGTATGGGGTAGGGAGCTCAACCCAATGTTTGCATTAGTTCTTCCCCTCAATATCCCAGCTCCCACCAGCTCTCCTCTCCCCCTCCCTCCTGCCTTGGCAAAACTGACGGGCAGGCAGAACTACCTTCCTATTAGGAAGAACAGCACTGTTCCCATCAGTGTTTAGTTCAGAATGTGAAGGAGGATGTAAAGACGACATGCCAAGGAAAAGCCATCTATTGTCATTTTCAACCATAACAACCAAAGCCTAAAGAACATATGTCACGCAGTAAACACCACTTTATAAGTCAGGTTCTTTTAGAAACTGAACTTCATACACAACAAGAGAGCGACCAAAATGATCAAGGGGTTGGAACACCTTTCCGACAACGAAAAGCAAACACATTTTGGGGTCTTGTTGTTTAAAAAAAAAGACATAGGAGGTTCAGTAAAGGTTTGATGCAATTTTATATGGTGTGGAGGAAATAGATAGAAATAAGTTTTTTTTTCCTTCTCTCATAAAATGAGTGCTCAGAAACATCCAATGACATTGACTGCAGCCATTCAGGGCAGACAAGAGAAAATACTCAAGATATTTTGGAGCTTGAAAAGGAGCAAAAGAGGGCAACCAAAATGACCAGAGAGTTGGAACACAGTAGTACAAGGTAAGGCAACAACATTCAGGGCTTTTTAGTTTGGAAAAAAAAGGTGAGGGGGGGGGGGAGAACATGATTGAGGCCTGTAACATTATGCATGCATGTGGATGACCCACTGGGGCTGTTTGTTTTAATTGTTTTAATAAATAAATAAATAAATAAATAAATAAATAAATAAATAAATAGTGGAGAGACAGAAGTTTTTCCTCCCCCCCCAGCAGGGGTCACCCAATGAAATTGATTAGTGGGAGATTTAGGAGGACAAAAGTAAGTACTTCGTCACACAACACAGTTATTGGAATTTGCTGTTGCGAGATGTGGTGACGGTGACTAACTTGTAAACCTTTAGAAAGGTTGGTCTGTCAAAGGCTACTACTAGTCACGGTGGCTATGTGTGCTATCTACCCAGAAACAAATGCTCACATAAGTCATACCATGCAAGTATGTAATGAACCTTTTCATATACACTTGGTCCTTTTATAGTTGTATGTGGATATATAAGTTTGTGTGCGTGTGCGTGCGTGCGTGTGTTCGTGCATGTGCAGGAACCTATAAATACAGAGAAAAACTAAAATTATTTTTTAACATTTGCTCATTGCATAACTCGGTACCTTATTTAGATAATGCTAAACTGAACTGGCAGGGATCCCAAATCTACAGGTGTTCATCATCTGTGACGGATCAAGAGAGAGACCTTGGGGTGCTGGTGGACAGGTCGATGAAAGTGTCGACCCAGCGTGCGGCAGCTGTGAAGAAGGCCAATTCCATGCTCGGGATCATTAAAAAAGAGATTGAGAATAAAACGGCCAATATCATTATGCCTTTGTACAAATCGATGGTAAGGCCGCATCTGGAGTATTGTGTCCAGTTCTGGTCACCACACCTCAAAAAAGATATAGTTGAATTGGAAAAGGTGCAGAAGAAAGCAACCAAAATGATTCATGGGCTGGGGCATCGAAACACTACAGCGTTTGGGGCTCTTCAGTCTAGAAAAAAGGCGCCTGAGGGGGGACATGATTGAGACGTATAAAATTATGCATGGGACAGAGAGAGGGGCTAGAGGGAAATTCTTCTCCCTCTCACACAACACCAGAACTAGAGGTCATGCACTAAAATTGAGTGGAGGGAGAGTTAGAACGGACAAAATAAAATATTTCTTCACCCAGCGTGTAGAACTCCTTGCCACAGGATGTGGTGATGGCACCTGGCCTAGATGCCTTTAAAAGGTGTTTGGATAGATTCATGGAGGAAAAGACCATCACAGGTTACAAGCCACAAGCAACCTCCTGGCTTTAGAAGTAGGTTTTCTCTGTGCCAGGTGCAGGGGAGTGACAGCAGGAAATGGGTTACCTCACTGGCGTCACTGGAGCGTGGCGGGGAGGGGCCGCCAGGGGGTGACGCGCGTCACGGGGTGACGCGCGCACCCCCGCGTGCGTCACCTCTGTGACGCGCGACACCCTCCAGACGCTCCGAGGCCGGCCCGGGAACCGGCCTCGGAGCGTCCGACCCCGCCGGCGCTGCAGGGCCTTCTGAATGAAGGCCCATACAGCGTGTTAATACGGGTATTTTTTACAATTTTCGCGCATGCGCAGACTGTTTTGAGGGCAAAATGCGGGGTCGGCCTTGGAGCGTCCAGAGGGCGACGCGGGCACCCGGGGCAGGGTGCAGCCGGGTCACCCCCCCAAATCACGGCACGGCAGATAGCAGAGCCTCGCTAGGGTGACGCGCGCCCCCCCGCCTTGGGGTGACGCGCGTCCTAGTGACGCCACTGGGTTACCTTGTTGGCTGTGTGCTCCCTGAGGCATCTGGTGGGGCCACTGTGAGATATGGGAAGCTGGACTAAATGGGCCTTTGGCCTGATTCAGCAGGGCTCTTCTTATGTTCTTATGTTATCTCTTACTGCAAGCTTTGGTCTATGGTTTTAGCCTGCATCTGATAATTCCACCTCTGGAATAATTTTATTGCCTTCTGCTATAGACATTGCTTTTATGCTATTCTTTCTTGTTCACAAAAAAGGATAATATTTTGGAACAGGAGTTCTCAACCAGTAGTACTAGTACCACCAGTGTTACTTGGGCCAACTGCTGGTAGTACTCGGACCGCCAGACCACCGGAACCTCGCTCCGATGCAGCGCTTTCGGTGGCACGTCTTCACTCCTGAGAGGCTCCTGCCTTTGGCCAAGCCTCTTGGGAATGCTGAGAAGGGCCCTCGTCCCACCTGCCCAGAGCCTCCTACCTGTGTTTTCTGGCCTCTGAGAACCAGGAAGTAACTGGCGATGATGTCGTCGCCGCAGGTCACTTCTGGTGGTACGCAGCAGGAGAGTGGAGCTGGAGGTGGTACTTGGCCGGGAAGGGGTTGAGAACCCCTGTTTTAGAATACTGTACTTACTGACCAAGCTTAAAACGCTGCAGTGCTGAGCTGAGACAACAAGAAGTCATCGTCACACAGGATTCATCCTTGTTATGCTGCATGGCGGCAATGGATTCCGATTATGAATCCATTGAAAGCGGGTTGTTCTGGTCCCTCAGCCATCTTGGTTTCTTTCCTTCTCCTAACATCACCCCAACTACCATGATTGCATTGTTTGCATACTTAAGGCTTGTGTTTTCTTTCCCTTCATTTTTATGTTTTGTCCAGGGTAATGTGCTGTCTGTTCTTTGCTCAAAAGTAGGCACAGATTAATGCTTATGTTGACAGCAAAATCACCAAGGATGAACATTTCTACGCTGGATAATCTGTACAGATCACATTCTCCCAGTTTCACAAACAATCTGATGAAATGACTATTTACATAATACAGCACGACAGGTACAGTGATTATCATAACATAATCAAATGCTGGAGTATTTTGAGGCATGATTAATTTCCTTAAAATGTGCTTGTTGTCTGGGAACACCGACTCTCTTTCCTGGTTTTCATCAAGACCTATTTCTGCCTAATTATTGTGCAGATAGAAATATATAACTTTACCTAGACAAAAAGTAGGTTACGGATGTGGATTTGGAGAAGAGAGAAGCACCAGACTTGAGTTTCATCAGCTACCGACAGTAATTCATGCTGCTGGTGCCAACATTAATCAGAGAAGCAGAATCCAGGTGTCATGCTGAAGTTCTGCAATGGAAGTACTTTGCTCCAAACCAGGAAGTTTCCAAATGTCAGGCTTATACACATGAGCATTATTATGTCTGCTTGTTAGGTAGGTGGTATTGCAAACATGCTAAAAAAATGCAAGCACCAGACATAATGCATGCAGACAAAACAGTATTACATTCTCAAGCAGACGATGTGGTTACACGCCCCTGATAAATAAAATATATTACCCCTGCTATCTGGACAAAGAGGAACTTTTGAACGCAGTGGCTGTCTTACGTTTAGCAGGGAGCAGAAAGTGTCCCTACTCACCCCAGCCTATCATATTTTGCCTGCATACCTCAAATTGAGAAACGAAACAAGGTACAGTTGGCCTTCAGTATCCACGGGTGTTCCGTTTCCAGAACCCCCGCGCAGATACTGAAATCTGCGGATACTGGGGCCAACTGTAAAACCTATTTAAAAAAACACACAGGAAAAAAACGATTTCTTACCTTTTAGATTGAAACCGCTGTGATTCTTGCTTAATAAACAAGCTGAAATCACGCTCTGGAAGCCTCTTCCGGGTCATGCGGCTGCCCCCTCCCTTCTCCCAAGATCACCCCAGAATGCATTCTGGAGCTATTTGCGCTGGCAGCATTGTCACGCCCTGCTATCGAAGCGGCAGGTCTGCTGTCACAGTGGCACTTCTGCTGGCGGATCCATCTGTTAGGACTGGGCCCCAATGTAATAAAACAAATATTTGGAAATGGGGCTCCAAGGAAGAGCAGGGTTAGCCCTTATTTATAGCCCCATTACCGCACGCGTCCTTACTATCTGATGGGAGTAATAATACAATATTTACTTATTTGTTTCTGTATTACTTAGCAACCTACTGAGCATGAACAGTGTTGACCCATTTTCATTCAAGCACCTTCAACAGGAATCATGATGCCTCTGAAGCATCTATTGGAGATGTCATCTCTGACTGCACCTCTTTCAAATAGTCTATCAAATTCCTTATTAAGGTTCCTGAGCACTTAAAGCTAGATAATTAAAATGCCATTACACTTGGTGGAGAGCAGGGGGAAAATACACGCAGGCACACACTCACTAAAGTGCTCTGAATAATAAACCTACCACAAATGACTGGGCATAAGTATTTGTGAAATGCATCAGAACTAGAATGAGTGGAAAATCCTTCTTTGTTTAACCTGACATTCTCAAAACATGAAAAAAAAAAAAGAATTTAATTCTGTGTTTCATGTCGCTTCCACTGAAATGATTTGGGCTTAAGCATCCTTAACTTACGCTGAAACATGTGCTATATAAATAAAATGAGACAGAGAAAAGGACATAAGCTTTGCAGCTGAGATCCAATGTTCAGCCTATGCCCTTACCTTAGTTGTGAAAGAAAGAAAGAAAGAAAGAAAGAAAGAAAGAAAGAAAGAAAACCATGTGGAACTCCTTCCCACAGTACATGGTGATGGCACCTGGCCTGGATGCCTTTAAAGGGGATCAGACAGATTTATGGAGGAAAAGTCCATCACAGATTACAAGCCAGGATGGGGATATGCAACCTCCTGGTTTTAATAATAGGCCATCTCTTAAGTGCAAGGGAGTGGCGAGAGGACACAGGCATCTTGTTGTCTTGTGTGCTCCCTGAGGCATCTGCTGGGGCCACTGTGAGACACAGGAAGCTGGACTAGACGGGCCTTGGGCCTGATCCAGCAGCCGGGCTCTTCTTAGGAGAAAAACCTTTTTCTAGAGTCTGTGTGACTCTCTGCTCTGCCAGAAATTGGAGGTGAGCAGCAATACGTTGCGTGCTGAAAGAAAATATTCCTTTACCCAGCGTGTAATTTATCTGCAGAACTCCATGCCACAGGATGTGGTGATGGCACCTGAAGACCTGGATGCCTTTAGGGCAGTGTTTCCCAAACTTTTTCGACCTGCTGCGGCTCCCTTGACCATTGGCGACCGTCGGCCACGGCTCCCCATGACATGATGTTGCTGCCTGCCAATTGGCATTGCACTGTTTTCCAAGAGGATTCCGTGGCACTCCGCGGCTCCCCTGGCTGGTTTCCGCAGCTCCCCTGGGAGCCACGCCTCCCAGTTTGGGAACCACTGCAGTTTAGGGGATTGGACAGCAGGGTTCTTCCGATGTGCTTACCGGTATGTCTGCTACTATCTCAGAACATTGGTCTATCTAGGATAGCATTGCCTGCATTGGCATCGCAGCTCTCTAGGATTTCAGATGTGTCTTTCCTAACCCTATCCGAAGACATCAGGGAATGAACCCGAAACCTGCTGAATGCAAAGTTTAAGTTTAAGTTGCAGCCCCTCCCCTTGGAGTATCACTCGAATGGCCCAGTCCTATCCATCCCCCACCTGTTTATGTTCTACAACTAGGCTGCCAGAGTGCATGTAGCATGCAATGGGCGGGGGCGGGGAGGGGAACCAGACAGCCTGGGAAAGGTAAGCAAATGTTTTTAACATTTAGCACCAGGGAGAGACTTGAGAGCAGTCAGTGACTCAACAATTCTAGTACAAGACCTCACTGTGTAGGGTCAGTGGTGGTTCAGGTGATGTTTCTCAAACTAACACTTCTGGAGGAGCCTTAAGTGATAACTTAGACATTACTGGAAATGTGCACCATGGCCCAGTGGACTAAATTGTTTAAAAAATAACTTGCAGGGGGAGAACAAAGTGCAGCAGAACTGCTAAATAACCCCCCCCTCACCATGGTTTCATTCCATTTCACCCTCCCAGCAGCTCTCTCTCTCTCTCTCTCTCTCTCTCTCTCTCTCTCTCTCTCACACACACACACACACACACACACACACACACACAGGCTCATATTCCTTATTGACACAAATAAAATCACAGTACAATGGAAAACATGGGTCGGAGCCTAAACAAAAGAGGTTCTCAGAACGTAATTACGTCAATTGGAGAGACAAGTCCCTAGATATTCACAACAGAACCACATTGTGGGTTTCTTTTAAAGGGGGGGGGTAATAATTGAATGACTCACTATTGTTGTCTGCTTTTTCTTGGAAAGTGTCTCTGGACCATTATTAACTATTGGTATACAGCTCTGAAAGGTAAAGAAGCGCTTAAAAAGAAAATGGGTGCATTGTGGAGTATTTCGTAATGGATTTCAGCTGACTTCTAGCCGCAGTGATGAGAAATGCTCTGGAGTACAGGGTGGGAGGTCAGCTGGACTCCTTTAGAGTCATTAATGGGTGGCGAGGGCAGCGGCTTTTTCAGCTGCTCACCAAGAAAATAAGGAAGAGCAGCCACCTCTCTGCAAATACAGCTGAAGTTTGTTCGATCTTTATTTGTTCATGCCTTCATTTATTATTCCACCTGTCCACTTTACATAAACAGGCTCAAGGCAGGTAAATAAGAAGACAATAACACCACTACCCCATTAAGTAAAAGCAGCCTGGAATTGGGGCCAGGTTTCTTCTCCCGCGTAGGAGCCTGTCTAGCTGCTAGTTTTTACAGCAACAGAAGTGCCTTCTTCCGCTGTGATAAGAGGCTCTTTGCGACAGCCCTATCTATCCTGCCTAGGACTTGGTTGTCCAAGCTCTTAATAAAAAGCGAGAACCATATTTGTAACATTTTCAAGCATCACTATATGCCTCCCCCCCCCACTCTTTTTCTTACCTTAAAAAATAATTGAAGGTCAGGTTACTAAAAATGGCATATTATACAATAATTTTAATATTCGGAGCTTGCGTTGAATAAATTGTGCCAAAATTCAATTCCCCTTTCCCTTCACTTTTTACTGCCTTAAAAAAAAACACAAGAGTGTCCTTTTAGGATTTACAGTAATTGGCTCTATCGCATTTACAGTTAATTATGTATTTTTGATTAATAGACCCCATTTTGGAATCATTTCCTAAGAATATCTGAATGTGATTTCATTTCCCCATTATTGCTTTTCTTTTCCAACCTCAGGAACTGGTGTACACATTGCGAGGCCAGTGCATTGTGGATGACAAATATTGTGGTTCAGAATAAAGTATGATGTTAATGAGTCAGGTAGCCAGGTTTTTTGGTTTGTTTTAGTTATGACAGGATCAAATCCAAAATCCCCTGTTGTATATGCGTGGCCCACAGACCCCCAATAAAAACACAAGACAAGTGGATTGGACCTAAACGGGCCACACTTTTATTTCCGCTCATTCACATAATGCCTAATAATCCAAAAGAGGGCATACTATGGCAGCCAATCTACTGATCCACCGTTGGAAGTCCTCTTACGGCGTCATAACTGTTGTGCCACCGCATTGTTGGAGATGCTGGTGCAAATGCTCTGCGCACCTGCCACATGTGTGGACCCATCCCGCGTCGGCAGGTGAGTCAACCCTGTCCCCTCATAGTTCACAGAAAAGAGCCGCAGCCAAACCTGAAGACTGCGCATTCGTTTACTCAGGTGCAAGTGGGTAGCACATGTAATCTTCGAGTTTGGCTGCTGCTTCGTTCTGAGGACTCTGACTGGGTGGGGTTGACTCACCTGCTGTGCCAGGTAAGGTGCCAATGGGGGCAGGAAGTGAGAGGTTCAGGGGATGTTTGGGGGAGGATCAGGGTGGGGGGCAACCACCTCACAACCAAAGATTCTGAACTTGGGGGCAAAGACCTGGGACTTGTCTCGAGACTTGGAGTCAGAGACTTGATCCACATCCCTGCTAGTGGCCCAGTGACGCTCGGGGGGGGGGGGGCTCTGGCAGGCTGCAGAAGCTGCTTCTGGGACCGTAACTCACTTCCTAAGCTTTCGTCTTGCCTCAGAATGCCTTGCAAGGCATTCTGGGGAGAGAATAGGACCAGGAAGTGGGTCACGACCCAGAAACAGTGGCAGCTTCAGCAACGACGTTGAAACAAACAAACAAAAAAAGACGGTAAGTGAGGACTACCTGTATATTGGAATGTATACTAAAAGTTATACCTCAATATAAGGTTCATTGATTCCACCAAAATGCAAGTTGGGAGAACTGTATACATTTGCATACATTAGTGCTCTCTCTCTCTCTCTCTCTCTCTCTCTCTCTCTCTCTCTCTCTCTCTCTCTCTGTGTGTGTGTGTCTCACAGCAAGAGTCTCATTCCATTAAGGCATGATATACATATGTATCTGAAAGCCATGCATGAGCTAATGAATATTCCCCCAGTATCATAGCCTTGATTATCATATGGTGCAATCCTAAGATAGCTGAAGGGTCCACCAGTCTGCCATGGAGTGAAGAGGGACATTCCCAGGAGGAGGACTGTGATAGGCACACATTATTTATTTATTTTTTACTCAATGATAACATAGCCCATGATTCTTCTGAGGAATATTCATTCGATTACCCATAGTTGCTTTCAGGTGTCACCTGACTTATATATGTGATTTATTTATTTTTAACTGATGAATACTATGGTAAATGGAACGATACTGGTTTCATGAATTATATGCAATTCACATCGACTCGTTTTTTGCATTTCAATGCAACTTCCATTTGGAGTCTGTAGAGGCCTTTGTTGCATTTTGCAACCCCTGATGCAAGAGAGGCGAGAGGCCAATTCTAGCCTCAAAATATTCCAGCATGAACTTCACAGATGCCAGTGCAGCAACACCGCCCCCCCCCCAGCGTAGAAGTGGCACCAGACCCTGGCACAGCGTTGGGAAAACGTAGCTCAGACATCACTCAGATGCCAGTACAACTCTGCTGGCAGAGAGGCCCAAATAAGGAGATTGGGACATAACATAAGAACATCAGAAGAGCCCTGCTGGATCAGGCCAAAGGCTGGGCTTACCAGATTTTCCTGGTCTTAAACCAGGACACACACACACACACACACACACACACACACACACACACACACACACACACACACACACACACACACACCCAACTAATTAAATAAATAAATAAATACAATTTTAGATTTTTTGAAATTTTTAATTTCGTTGCTACGGGAGTGTGGCTATGGGTGTGTGTGTGTGTGTGTGTGTGTGTGTGTGTGTGTTATGTGAGCTCCTGAATTCAAAAATTACCACTACACCACTGGTTTCAGTAAGATAATCAGACAAAGGCTTACAATGTTATCCAGAAAACCATATGCGTCACCACAATGAGAATAAACAGCAGTGATTGTTGCAAAGGAAAAAAAATATATATCCAGCATTGCAACAATTTAAATACATTCCTACTAAAAACAGACATGTGCCACAAGAAAATGAACATGAGATGTGGCAAGCAGTTTCACTTTAGCTCTACTAGCAACTGTAGGATGGTTGGGAGAAAATAATCAGCGAGGGCTTGAAGTTATGCGTGAAAACTCCTTGAGTTCTGTGGAAAGACAATTGGGCTAATGAGATTGTGTGTGTGTGTGTAATCACATTTCCGAGTTCCTTTAGCTCAAGATCATAGACACCAGGCCCAATTTGCAAGAGAATGAGAGCACTTGGAATCTCTTTGGAGGTTTTCAGAGGCGTTCAGTAGCACGTGACAGAACTGGATCCAATTTATGTTGCTCCAGAGACTCTCCAAAATATGTTTGTGCAACATACCCTCTAACTGTACTTCCTGAATTCAATACATGTTTTCTAACAGTAGAGTATATACAATTATGTTATATAGTCTATCTCCTGTGTTATCATTTGGATTCACAATAAATGTGGTGTTTTCTAACCATTTTCCCACCCAAATCACAAACTTCTCTTGTCTTCTCTAGTCCTCAGGTGACAATGTCCAGGAGATAGTAGTTAAACTGTCAAGAAACTTTGCAAACCCCTCTTTTATTAACAGTGTTTAATTAACAGTACTGTATTTATATACTGCCTTTCAACAAAATGTTCACAAAGTGGTTTACAGACAAAAATCAAGTGATTAAATGGCTCCCTGTCCCAAAAGGGCTCACAGTCTAAAAAAGATACAGAAGAACACCAGCAAACAGCCACCAGAAAAGAGACTGTGCTCGGGGTGAAAGGGGGGCAGTGACTCTCCCCCTGCTAAATATAAGAGGAGCACCCATTGAAAAAGTGCCTCTTGCCCAGTTAGCAGGGGTGCCTCTTTTGATGTAAGCAACACCCTGAGGTAGCTTACACATAAAGTAGCTTATATATTTTACATATTCCAATCAAGGTGTTAAGTACCAGCTATTTGATCTATTCTTTTCCCCCTTCTCCTTTATTAGGGAATAAAAAAGCCCCCCCCCAAAAGGGAAAATATGTAATATGAAAAAAACACATAAGGGTTACAATGTTTGATCCATTCATGATAAGACTTTTGTTAAATGTTTGGAGTGTTCGCTTTTTGAGTGTTCACAGTTCACTGCAAGGGGATTTTCCAAGTTTTTCCTCACACTTGGTCTCAGTTACCTCCATTCCTACCTCTCAACACCTAACTAAATTCAAAGTTCACTATTATTACACTATTAATTGCTTCGTCTCCTAGTCTTGCCTCTGTTTATAGAGTTTTGCTCATTCTTGTCTGTCTAACTATAGTATAATTGTAGTTCAAATTGTTCGGACTTAATAACTACGGTCTCTTGTGAGTTTTTCTTCCTAACATTTCGCCCATATCTGTGATGGGCATTGTCGGGGGGGGGATGGGACACAATTACCCCACACCTCCCAGTCTCTTCAGACCAGTGCTCCAGTTGAATCACAGTTGGTGTTAATACAAGTGTTTCAGCATGACATAATTGATGGATAGACTGTTCATCCTAAAGTGAAACCACACGGCCGAGCATCCCATAAAGAGATGCTCGCATTTACCTGGTCGTTCCGGAAAAGCACAGACAGGGAGGGGGCGGGGATGCCCCCATATCATATTTCTGTGGGTGGAGTGTGGGAGGGGCAGTACCTGTTGGGGCTGCTCGGGCCACACTCTTACCCAGTCTCACCTGAGCGCAGCAACGGTTAACCCACCCACCCTCCCTTGATTATAGTCTGGGTTATACTGGTCGCCCGTTTGGGGGCCAGGTAGGAATTTTTCTGCACTCCCGATTGGCCTTGGGGGTGTAGTTTTTTCGCCTACCTTTGACTATAGTGGGTACATTCTTTTCTTTTCTAACCGGTCACTAACTGGCAGTGGGTCAGGGTCAAGAAGGCTGAAAGCTGGGTTGAGGGAGTGAACCCGAGGGCAGCAAGGTCGAGGGACCACCCCCCCACCATCCATCTCCCCTTTGCTCTCCGGCATGGGCAGAGGTGGGGGGACCCTTGGCTGGGATCACGTGAGCTTCCTTCGGGCTCACCGGCTTGGGGAGGCGCAGCGGTTCCTACTGCCTTGACCCGCTAGGGGTCGGCGTGGATGAGTTGGCTTCCTCAGGCGAGGGGCGACGGCTCGGAGTCCGGGTTGTAACTCCGCCCGGGGCAGTCCTTAGGATGTATGCCCGTGTCAGCGCTTTCTCACGTGCGCGTGTAACACCCTGACCCTGGCCTGTAGATCTCCTTTACCTTTGAGCTTGCTTTCCTGTATTTCAATAAAGTGACCCTTTTCATCCATATCACGTCTTGTGTGTTTCATGAGGCGTACCCTGGTAAATTGCAGATGGCAAGGAGGAGATGCCTCCCTTTGAACAAAACCAGTTTTCTCCATCTTGCTTTTACTGGAATAACAAAAGGAAGCTTGCAAAATGCTTTTCTAGATTACTTCATACATGCTAATGCTTTTGCCTGCAGTGCTATTTGTACAGTTTTCTTGTGGTTTTGCATCTTTTCCCCTCAGCAATAGTACAGCAATCCCGATAATAAGTGGTGTTACTGTTATTTATTGCTGCAGCATCAGCAATGCACATGTCTGTCACTTTATCATTTCATTTGCAAAAGGAGATAATTCCCTGCACTGTAGGAGCTTACAGTTTAAAAGAGACAATGGGGAAAGAAAGGGGGGGGGAGTGAGAAGGGCAAAGGTATTGCTCCTGTTGTTGTTGTTGTTGTTCCACTATCTCTTCCACTTCCCTGCAAGTCCCTCATCGGCTGGGTGGTGGGAGAGCAACGTTGTGTCCTGAGAGCTCTCCATATGAACTGCCAGGCCCCTTTCCCTGTAGAAGGTCCATGAAATGTGCTACATACTGTATATTCTAGTACCCATTACTACAGATAAAACTTGGATTAAACAGAGGTAAGCATCACCCAGGATTGATGGCTTAACAATTGACTCCGTGGTGGTTGTTTTTGCTTAGCAAATGTACTTCTTATTTTGACTGAGCTCAGAGGAATTCTTCATGCAACTCTGTGCAGTATTAAGGATGCTAAGCATTGCTTCTCTATGCCAGAGAATGACAAAGTGTGGTAAAGGACATTTTGGGAATCTGCACTGCATGATAGTGCCATTGTGAAATGGCAGCCCTCCTCTCCCCTCATACATATGTTGTGCTACAATCCTACAGACTTAACTGAAAGTAAGCCCCACTGAACACAGTGGGTAAACATTTCTGAGGTAAACATGCATGGTGTTTCAGCACTACAGCCCAATCCTATGCTCAATTTATGGCAGCGGGACCAGAGGCGTCGCTCCGGTAGGGGCGGGGCTGTAAGTATCGCTCCGTCGTAGACCCTTTACTGAGCGAACAGGAGGCGGCCCCGCCCCCTCACTGTCGGAGCCATTCCCCTGCGGAGAAAGCAGCAGGCAGGGTCTCTTGCCTGCTGCTTTCTCAGCAGGGGACTGGCTCCGACAGTGAGGGGGCGGGGCTGCCTCCTGCTCGCTCAGTAAAGGGACTCCGACGGAGCGAAACTTACAGCCCCGCCCCTACCGGAGCGACGCCTCTGAGCGGGACAGTGTCCCGCTGCTGTAAATCCAGCTGCCAACGGTTTTGGGAGCGTGCTGGCAGCAGCCATTTTTGACCCACCACCGCAAAGGGGCGGCTGCATCGGAGGTCCGCTGCCACAGCTAGCAACCTGCTCCAGTGCAGATAAGCCACACAGGGGGCTGATCGTGGGTGGGGAGGGGGAGGATACTCGAATGCATTTTCCTCTGGTGACTGGCCCCAATAGGGTAGGGCCGTTAATTAGAGATGTATCTGTAGGCTATGAGTACTACACTAACACCACAATTGAGTTCAGTGGGGTTTATTTCCAGGTAAATATGCTTATGGCCCAATCTTACCTGGGCCTTGCTCTGATGGCACTCAAATTCCATCAGCACAGGGCCTGGGCTGCTGGTGTGGCCGGAAGCAGGGGTGAACGGGGCAGGGAGGGGGAGGAATGGGGTGGAGACTGGGGTAGGGAGGGGTGGATCAAGCCAGGGAGGGGGTGGTATCAGCAGCAGTGACACCGCCAATATCCTATCCCCCTTTCCGGATCCACTCAGTATCCTATCAATATATCCACCAATAACCTATCCCCCCTTCCTGGATCCACATTGCTGGATCCACTCAGACTTGAGTCAATCACTTACACAGGTGATTACCCAGAGGAGATCTCCAGGACTCCCCCCCCCCCGCAGGATGCAGCGTGTGTTCCGGTGGCACGGCTGCATCAGCAAGGGGAATTTAGGTAGGGTTAGGCTGTCAGGGTTCTTTGTGGGTTTAATTCCATCCAACAAACACAGCTACTCTTCTGGAATTCAAAGACCATATTGTGACACTTGATATACAATGTAAACACACACACACACACACACACACACACACACACACACACACACACACACACACACACACACACACATCAAGGCCTGTTCACCAGCAACAAAACAGACAGCTTTCCCCAATGGTCTTCTGGTGTCTGAGAGCCCATCATCTTTGTATGATATTTAGTAAATCCTCTTCAGTCCTCTGTGCTGGCTGTCAGCATTGACAGGTGTGGTTGTTATGACATTGTACTCCCCAGTGTGTGTCTTTCTATAGCTCTTGTTTCCTTTCTCTAGCTTCCATTTTTCTCCTCCTTCCCATTTTAGGATACCAAACCAGTCATCATGAAACACTTGTTTGAAAGAAGCATCTCCTGTAATCATTTAATGTTGCCCAGTATAGACATTGCGGTAAGTTTCAGAGCGTGTGCGTGAGACGCATACAAAAGTCATTCTTGCTCATATCGGATCTTCCTCTACGAACCTTCACCACAGATAAGTTAGTAATTCTGTACCCAAGAGAATTCCTTTTTCATTTTGTTCTGAAATGAAAACAAGTAGCTGCAGAGTTGATTTGGATTATATTGATTAAAATTTATTTTCTCACAGTCAAGTCAAATTGAGTTTGCTCACAATATTAATTCCGTGATGATACGAAGGTTCTGTGTGAGAAAAGTATTGGAGCAAAGGCTGTAAGAGTGAGCCCAAATTAAGACATAATATAAGTGAACATTTGTTTCTCTCACAGAACCTAATAAAATGAGATCACCTGTGTTGAGCATGAGATCTATCAGGCACTTAATGATACGCAGGGATGGGGGAGGGGGAAGCATCATATGGTTTTATCCATTTGATACTTTATCTGGGAATTTCATCTGCATATGAAAGTGGTTTGTAGCATTGTAGACCTACAACAGGTGTGAAAGCCACATTATCCAAACACGTCCCTACAGACACACAAAATTAGATCCCCTGAATTCTTAAACTCCCTGCTTGTTGCTATTCTATCTTCTTTCCTGCAACTGAGGTATTTGTTCTTGTTGTCATTGTTGTCGTTGTCGTTGGGTGCAGCAGCCTTTGGGGAGCAGCCTTGGGTGTTAACAGCATTGAGTCAGGAAGATTGTTAATGGTGGACGATGCCCGCCTCAATTCTGCTTCCAACAATTCAAGAAGAATGCTTGCATAGTCGAGCACCCCTTCATTAAATGTTCACTCTTGTTTACCGATGTGCTTTTAAACACAAGTCAACACAAGCACACGGGGGGAAACTATCTTGTGTGCGGGAACCCCTAAGTAGTGGCCAATGACAGAGCTTAATGGCTCAGCGGGGAAAGATGAGGGAGATGCTGATTGAAGGTACACCAAACAAATGGGGTGGTTTTTTTTGGGGGGGGGTGTAATTTAACAATAGGGAAGAAGAATCAAAACTAAAAAGTCATTCAATGTTTCTTCTCCAATCGTATAACTAAGTCTTAAATGTAAGCGAACTCAGGAAGATAGTGGAGGACAGGAAGGCCTGGCGGGATATGGTTCATGGGATCACGAAGGGCCGGACACAACTTAACGACTGAACAACAACAATTGCTATGTTTACAGAGAGAGAGAGAGAGAGAGAGAGAGAGTGTGTGAGTATGGAGGGAAGAGGGGGAGAAAGTCACACATCATACATTAATAAAAAGAAATAAAATGCTTGTTGGGCAATATGCTAAATTGGAGGAACCCGTCCTTCATCAGAAATATTTTCTCATGTGTACTCCCCTAACCGAAATAACTGATCATGAAATGATTAAACATTAAAGTTGAAAAGGACCTTACCGCTCATCTAGCCCAATGCCCTGCTCAGTTTTTTCCTTGTAACGCGCCCCGCAATGAGCTGTCCATGGTGCTGGTCTTCTGTGGATTATCTAGGACTCTTGCGGTACGTTGCTTGGATGCTCCTTTGGGTTTCAGCCTGGAACAGGAAACTCTGGGCAAGACATGATCCCCGATTCCCCCACACACACATGTAATGTTGTTCTTCTAAACGTGGTTCCCGGGGGCGATTCGGATCAGGGTCAGCAGGGCCATGGTGTGGGCTGGATGGACTAACGCCCTTCCTCTCCACGCCACAAGCTTGATCCAAATTGTCCTGAAGCTGTGATTAGCCACAGAACAGGACAAATCTTGGTGCTCACCTGTTTTCCTTTTCATGGCTAACGGCAGTTCTGGGGTGTGTGTGTGTGTGTGTGTGTGTGTGTGTGTGTGTGCATGCGTGTGTGTGTGCGTGCGTGTGTTGTGGCAATTTGTATTGAGGTCATACAGGGGAAAGGGACTATACCGCTCCTCCCGAGCAATATGCTCATCCAAATCAGGGTTCCCTATAGCTACGTTTCGACGCAGAAAATTAACAGGGGGAGATCCAATCATGGGTCTCTCAGTGTATTGTTTGTCTCTAGGCGACTCTAGGGCGCGGTGCTCATCTCCGTTTCTAAGGCCGAAGAGCCAGCGCTGTCTGAAGATGCTTCCATGGTCATGTGGCCAGCTACATTGTGTTAAAAACATGACATCTGGATGGGATTGGGCCTAAGGCTATTTTCATTTCCTACCATCTGACACTCTTTGTTTCAGTGTTGTTTATTTCCCTATAACCCTGTGTGTTTGCAATGTACACAATGTATACACCTGCCTATTGCATCTGAGGATCTGACGCCCCCCCCCCTTGGAGTGGACCATAGTCCCCAAAAGGTTATGCTGGAATCCGTTGTTTAGTGTTTCAGGTACCACGAGACCCCTTGTGGCAGATATATTGCATAATATACCCTTGTGGCAGATATATTGCCCTCAGATGCTTGGATCAACGAGGGAGGAATGGGTGAACTATGAGAAGCCAGAGAGCAGAAAAACTGAAAGGGTGAGATCTTGTAGCCCTGACGAATCCTTGAGACCATCATGTATAAAATGGGGGAGAAACGTCTGTGTTTGAGAAAGTTTGGCTCAGAACTATTAACATCAAATCTGTTTTTTCCCTAATGTGCTGTTGCATCTTAAATCTTCATACACACACACACACACGCACGCATGCACGCACGCACGCACGCACACACACACACACCCATTCCTCCCTGTTTCCAGCCTTGTCTGGATCCTAACCCTGACTTTCCCCTCCTCTCTCTTTAATCATCTAACACCCCCCCCCCCGGGCATTGTATGATAACTGCAATCATCCAGAGAGATTTTGTCTTTCGTACAAAACAGGAAGTACATTCTCCCTTAAGCTTTTCATCATGGCACCATTAAAGTTATTTTTTCCCTGGCTTGTTCCTTTGCAATGCTGAGAAACTAATAAACCCAAATAGCATTTAGAAGGAAAATGGCTGCTTTATTATTAGGCTCTTTCGGGATAAACGGAAATTAAAACAAAGAGATTTCTGGGTAATTGTGTACTAATGAGTCTATGAAAGCCATTCTCCAGAGGGCCACCTTTCCGGTTCAAAAAGACGTAAATAAGTATCTTCGTGTCCTCATTAGTTCTGCTGGGAAAAGAAGTTTCAACAATGTCGTGAGGCATTTGGTAGCCGCCTGTGTTGCACGGTATATCCACAAACTTCTCTTTGTGCTTTGTGCTAATTAAACTCAGTTTGCTGTGGTGGTTTTTTTTTTAGCAATGCTGAGGTGGATGGAGATGTGAAGAGCGACGAGGGATGCTTCTAAAATTCTCCTCATCCCAATTTCACAGCCCAATCCTTTATGTGCTGCCCCATAGCGGCGCAGCATAAAGCCGTCAGTGCCAGTCGCAAAGGCCTCCCCGACAGTGTGCAGATCCGCGTGTTCCTGCGGATGCTGGTGGGAAGGCATCCACCTTCCCAGCAGCGCCAGAAGACCTACGGACACGTTCAGGGAAAGGTAAGCCGGTGGGAAGGTGGGGGGAGGGCGGAATGGGGGCGGGGAGGCTGTGGGAGGGAGAGGATTCATTGCGGAAGGCCCGCGCCAGATCCTATCCCTCTTCCCTGCAGCCTCCCCACGCTTTTTCTCTCCTCATATTTACGCTAGTGAAATTGCTAGCGTAGGTCCGAGGAGACCCATTGTGGGTCAAGAGGCTTACGAAGGGGTAAGGGGATTAAATGTCCCCTTGCCCTACGGAAGGCTCCTGGTCCCGTCCCGCCCCCCCCACTGCCATTTCGGCCCCACTGCGTCGGCGGAGGAAAGGTGTAGGAATTGGGCTCTCGGTCTTGCTTTTGAAATTATTAATATATATTTTTAAATGGCATATACTGCTTTTCAACAACAGCAACAACAAAAGATTCCCAACGCACTTATGTAGCACCTGCGTTTTAACTGGGTTTAGTTTTCATCTAGATTCTTTCAGAGGAGAGCAGTTATCAGCTGCCCCGTTGAATTGTGATGTAAACCTTTAAAAACAGCCAGTCCAAAATGTTGTGGCTGTGACTCAATGCACAAGGAGAACATCTACACAATACGCAGCATTGCCATTATCAGTGTTCAGGCTTGATGTCTGCTGGCAGGGATGCCTATAAAGTTTTTTTGGAAGGGGCTGACAAATTTTAATTCTGTTTTCCTTCCAACCTTTGTCTGACGGAATTAATAACAGCTATTGATTGCTTGCTTTTGCTAGCCCTTTTTTGGTAACAGCAGTTGACAAGTTGACATAAAACAAGTTTTCTATGAGCTTGCATTAATTGGCCAAGGAGCAAGGGTTACAAATGCATGTTAAAAATAATTTTCGGAAAAAGGAAAATCCATAAAAAGCACAGGGGAGATGTTCTCACGAAGGTCTCCTAGCATAGGATGGGCTTCAAGCTGAGCTGAATGATTTCCGAGAAACCGTTTCTGTTCAGGAACGAGGCTTGGGGAGCAAAAGGATTCAGTCACAACTCTCCTCCTGTGTCTTTTTTAGTAGCTCGCGTTTTATAGTCTAAGGAATGGTGATGGGCCTTCCTGCTGCTACTGCTGCTGCTGGCCTCTGTATTTTCCCTCCAAGATGTCTGGATGAGGCCAGAAGCGTTGCACATGACATATCAACACCGTCCGACTTGCACATCTCGACATTCTAAATGCCTAAACAAATGAATGACACCCTTTCACAATCCCAAGTAGGGCAATATCTTTATTGGGATCTGTCATCTACTGTGCAACAAGAGAAACATGGAATCTTTTCCTCTGCTCTGTTGATAGTGTTTTCCTCAATATAATTAGATATTCATTTACTGTGCATTACTACTACTACTACTACTACTACTAGTAGCAGCAGCAGCAGCAGCAGCAGCAGCAGCAGCATGGGCTGCACAAGATTAAATACAAGCTTCAGCTGCGCCACCAAACCCGTCTTTCTGTGTTTCCAACATCGTCCTGTAAAAGTCGGAGGCTGTGACTGTTTCCTTGGGTCTGCACCGGCATGCGGTTTTCTAAGAAGCGAGTCTGCGTTTCAGATACATACAGAAGGTGGGGATTGACAAACTGCTAAGCCTTGCCTAATGCAACTGCTTTCGTATGCACATCACATCATGCCGGCTATACTGCAGGGAGCAGGCAGTTATTGCACACGCGAGGCAGGATAAACAGTTGGTTACTCTCCCTCTAAACGCCTCTTCTGGGAGGCAGAGGAAATAAATGGGGGGGGGAGAGGCATTTGAAGTAATCTTTTAAAGGGGGAAGCAGAAACCAGTAGTGTCCCCCCCCCCCACACTTCCCACTAGAGAAATACGTGTTATATCTGCTATTAAAGAGAAGAGGAAACATCTACTGTAGGGGTCCAGACATGAGGGGAAGGTAGCAACTTGGCGCAGGTAGGAAGCACTTTTTGACATCCTCTCTTAATACCTCTGTCTTGGGTACCACTTGTGTCCGTTGCCATGACTGTGCTTGACTTTTAGAGACCTTGTGTCGTTTTCCTAAATGAAAAGGACCTGGGGGGAACTTCACTTGCCTGTGACCTTCAATCTATTCCTGAGGAAGGCAGGGCCACATGGTGCTTTCAAAGTCAGAAAATGTCTCTGTGCGTGTGTGTGCGCGTTTTCTCACCTGACTGTTAAGAGGTAAGTCTTTAGCACCAAGGTTGCAGCTGGTGAAAGTGTCAATGAGTCCAGGCCACAAATGAAGTCAAAACGAGCTGTTTTCAAACAGAAAGCAGCTGCGATGTCTATTTAGCGGTTGCATCGTCACTTTCCTCCCCCAAACATATTACCATAAATTGATTGTGTGCTGCAAAGGAAGAAATCATGCTCTAATGTATTCAAAATGATGCTGAGAGTTAATATATGATTATATTTTCAAAGGTGCGCATGAATATTTCATTGTGACTTTCGCAAACTTTTTCTGGGGCAGCTCTGGCTTCCATTGCGAGTCTCTGCTCTTAATTATGAGGAGTATTTCAAATAGCATACCAATTTGCTCAGTTTCCAGTTATTGTAGTGACGAGGAACCAGCTAAAAGGATGGGCGGATATAGATAACAAGAGTTTTGAGAGTGTTTTTGTCTTCATTTTTGTCAGCAATATAGGGATTTCTATGATCTTTGTTTAACTTCCTCCTTTTTCTGCTGCTACTGCTCTGTGTGCGCAGGCGTGTGCGTCTGTGCGCAGGCGTGTGTGTGTGTTGAAGTTTTTGTCCTGTGACATTGTTTTGGTGTCAAATAGGAAAGACTATTGAATACGGTCAGAGGGGTAGCCAGGCGCCCCTGCTACTGGGGCGGAAAACCCTGACGCCCCCAAACTAATTAGCATAATTTATGCTATTTTTTCCAATTTTTTCCAATTTTTTAAAGCTTTTTACGGGGTTTTTTAGCGCTAGCGGGGCTTGTAAACGTTAGTGTATGCTTTGCTGCAACTTATCTTGTTTATAGGACCCTCCCGCGACGATCAGGGGAGACGCTCTCTTCAGGGGGCGCAGATCGCTCCTCTGCTCTGGGCGCGAACTCTGTAAAGCGCCCAGGAGCGCTTTGCAGAGTTCATGCACGCGCAGAGCGATGATGTTTCCAATCGTTGCTCTGCGCGTGCATGAACTCTGCAAAGCGCTCCTGGGCGCTTTACAGAGTTTGCGCCCAGAGCAGAGGAGCGATCTGCGCCCCCTGGAGAGAGCGTCGCCCCTGATCGTCGTGGGAGGGTCCTATAAAGATAAATTGCAGCAAAGCATACACTAACTTTTACAAGCCCCGCTAGCGCTAAAAAACCCCGTAAAAAGCTTTAAAAAAACCGGAAAAAACGCAAAAAAAAACCCTCAAGGAGCCTCGCGCCCCCCCCCCGGAGCCTTTCCGCCCCTATGCCCTGGGGCCCACCGCCCCACCGCCCCATATCAGGCGACGCCTCTGAATACGGTATTATTCATTGGAAGTGTTCCTAATATGAGTCCATATGTTTAGTGTCTCAGAAAGATAAACAAAGGAAACAGGACATGCTATTCTGTTAAATTTGCTCAAATTTGGAAGTTGACCAATTCCAAAGGTGCAATCGTTGACTCAAAACTATCCATTTTATTGTCTGGTGATAAAACCCAACTCTTCTGAGAAAAGAGGAGAAATGTTAAGGCTTTGCCACTGAGCTTGAATGG
This sequence comes from Plestiodon gilberti rubricaudatus, assembly GCA_026170595.1. NCBI lineage: Eukaryota > Metazoa > Chordata > Lepidosauria > Squamata > Scincidae > Plestiodon > Plestiodon gilberti. The sequence continues at coordinate 24,489,010 of JANXHW010000013.1, forward strand.
TCAGTTTAACAAGGATTCAGTCAAAAGATTGGGATGTAGTTATTGCTTATACAAAAAATGACTATTCCATAATATAACACAGTCCCAGTAATTAAGGAACAGCATCTCATTTGGACATATTTCTGTTTGGTCTTGTGGGCACAACCAGGTCCGAATGCCCCCAGAATGCCCCCTGCGCCAGCAGAGTTGCGCCGGCATCTGTTTTGTGTCCAAACTGCGCATGTGAGGCATTCAAGGGGGGTTACGCCGATCAACAGCGTCACTAGGGCCCCAGGGCGGGGGCGCGCACGTCACCCTAATGACCCCCCCCACGCACATAGCCCCTAAATGAAGTTTCGGCGCGACCACTAGGCCACGCCACAATTTTTTGGGGGGGACAACCCGACGGGACACTGCCCCGGGTGCACCTCCGACTCTGCCCCCCCCGCCTCCGCACCTTTCATGTGCCTCCATTGCAGCCGGCTCTGGGGATGTCTTCCGCGGCCGGCTGTCCTGGGCCTTCTGACGAGGCCCACTGCGTCAAAACGTAATTTATAACGTTTTTCGCGCATGCGCAGAACGTCTTCTGAGGGCCAAGGGCTGCCCTTTTCCCCCAGAAACGGTCTGCGCATGCGCGAAAAACATTATAAATTACGTTTTGACGCAGTGGGCCTTTGTCAGAAGGCCCTGGAGCGCCGGCCCGGGAGGACGCTCCGAGGCCTTCTCCCAGCTTCGGAGCCTCCAGAGGGTGACGCGCGCAGGGGAGGTGACGCGCGTCACCCTTCTGCGCGCGTCACCCCCCGGCGGTCTGCCCTCCCCGCCATGCTCTAGCGACGTGGCTGACGCCGGTGTCGGTCCTGCATCCATCGGCATACAGCAATCTACACTGGCATAAGTGCTCTTGCACTGGGGGATCGACTGTTACAAGAATTACACAGGAGGGTTGGGCTGTAAGTTTTTTCAGAGTTTATTACAATGCAGTTGTGTGAATGCTCAATGTTTGGACAGGAGGTGTTTTCTGATAAAATACTATGCACTTTTGTCAGCATCAGCAGCTTGTATGGAAGTGAAATTCACATGTATTCACTTACGAGATGGTGAAAGCCTTGGTTGTCCAAGGTGACTTATGATCCAAGAATGACTCATCTGAACCAAAGGAATAGATTTGTGGGGAAATGAATGGTGTGCTCAATGTCTTGGAATGACAATTTAGAGATGGGGCTCAGTCACATGTTTTTTTTCCTCTGTTTTCTAATAGGAAGGGGAACATTTACAGTTTGTCATATTTTTCTCTCTTTACACTGTATTTTTGATTTTGTAGTTGTGAATATATTTAATAAAGAAAGAGATTACTAAATCCTTTTTAAAAAAAAATATTGAGTTGTTAGCACACTGCCCATGTTCTATAGCCAAGTGTTCATAGCAATGTGGTGTGGTCACTTTGCAATCTGGAGCAGGTTTTCTCCAGATAAATAATTCCCAATTGTCAGTTTAGGCTACATAAGTGAATAATAAAGAATTATGTTGGATATGCTGGATGAAAAATACTTTGACACTGAATTTAGAGTACCATTAAAACTCAATGTTTAAACTTAATGTTTTAAGTGTTATTGCTTAAAATGTTAGTTTCAACGGTGAGGGCTCCACTGCCCACATGGGGTGCATCCTGTTTCTTTCATTACAATGCAATGTATGGGGGGGGAGGGGGAATGAAATATTAGATCCTAATTAGAAAGGAAAACTAGAAAGCTGTAAGTCAGATGGGCAGCGCCATCCTGTATACGATACGGCGGCTGGCCTAAATGCTTTACGGTGCATTTACGGCACGCGCTCCCCCGGCACTCAATTACACTGGATTGCGCTGTGCAGCTTTTTTTTTTTTAGTAGCATCTATAGGCCATGTTGCTTTGTTGATATTTTACACACAGAGGCGCTACTTTCAGCTTAACATATTATTGGATGATGAACACCAAATACAGCAAGTCCTCACTTAAAGTCGTTTTGTTATAAGTTGTTTTGTTTTAAAGTTGTTGAGAAAAAAAAAAGATTCCTGGCCAGGGCCACTGACTGTGTGGAGTTTGAACATTCTCCCCACGTCTGCATGGGTTTTCTCTGGCCCAGAAAGCTCACATTTATTTCAATGTTTAATGTTAAAAGTGTTTGGGGTCTTTATATAGAAGTCTGGTGATGTTTTTGTGACCAGAAATATGCTGTAAATTCTTGTTTATGTACGGTATATCAATTAGCCTATGGTAAAATTGGTTTAGTGAGAAGTCGTTTCGCTTAAAGTTGCCGTTTCCAAGAGCCTATCAACAACTTTAAGAGAGGACTTGCTGTAGTAACTTTCTTTAGCAACTACCGGTAGTAACTTATAAATGAGTTGACAAACATAAATTTTGGGTTTTGCACATTCCAGCCTACCTTGTCCCATTCAGGGGTTGTAAAGTTGCCAAAGCGAAGAGAGGAGAAGAACAGATCGTAGCTCTCCATTTCTGAGATCCCTCCTCTGTGGGAAGTAGAAAGACCTCGAGCAAAGCCAACATTCCTGTTGACCCTGTGTGATGCTGCTTCTGGTGCTCGATGTTTACGGGGTGGTGGTGAATCTCCGCTGTTGCAGACAAGTCGCGTCCTATGATTTCACGTTCATCATTCTGCATGTTATTGCCTCTTCAGCTTTGATCTGGCAGTGCCAATTCTCCTCACTCATCTTTTAACCTGCATTTGAATCTACCAGTTTGAAGTCCTAAGGACACATGGCTGTCTGTATGGTTTTTCCATGTATTGATATTCTGAGACTTATCTTGTGTTCTTAGGAACATAGGAAGCTGTGTTGCACAGTATCAGACCTCTGGAGAAATTATCAAGTCCAATCAGGATTGTCTACAATTGCAGCAGCTCCCCAAGGTTTTCAACAGAGATCTTTCTCTGCCCCACCTGAAGAAACCAGAAATCCAAGCTGGGGTTTTCTGCAGGCAAAGCAAGTGCCCTGCTGCTATTAAGCTCGAAGACGAGTATCAATATATTGGTTTTCAACAAAAAGGTTCCCAGAGCAATTTTATTGCAACTTGCTTTACAGCAGGTTTGGGGGTGTTCCGAGGCAGGACCAGGGACCGGGCCGAAGGGGGAGCATCTGAGTAGCAAATGCGCACACCAGATCCTATCCCATGTTTTGGGGGCACCCTGTGTTCCTTTTCCCTCCTCAGACTTATGCTAGCTATACAGCTGGTATCGGTCTGAGGAGACGCATAGGCCAACAGGAGCCCTACACAGAGGTAAGTAAAAAATACATCTGGAAGGCCTCCAGATCACCCCCACCATCATTGGATGCAGCACATGTTCCATCCGCAGAACGTACCTGTACATTGGCGCCAATGGTGGGGCGGTTACAGTGGCGTTCCCAGCTCTCCCGGCGCCTGGGGGGGCGGGGTTGGAGCGCCCCCCCAAGTAGCTGGGCTCGGGGCTGAGCGCCCACTCTGCGTGTCCCTGGCCTCCGGAGGCTGCGCTCCGAAGGCTGGGGATAAGCCCTCCTTAAAGCGACCGCCCCGTTCGGCGGTCGAGAGCTTTATGAAGAAGCCGAACGCGTCGCTGGGGGTTTGCGCATGCGCAAACCCTATAAAAGCCAGTGACGCGTTCGACTTCTTCATAAAGCTCTCGACCGCCGAACAGGGCGGACGCTTTAAGGAGGGCTTATCCCCAGCCTTCGGAGCGCAGCCTCCGGAGGCCGGGGACACGCGGAGTGGGCGCGCTGCTTCGGAGGGGCGCGCCAGCCGGGCTCTGGTGCCGCGCCGCTCTGCGCAGCCCCGAGCCCGGCTGCCGCGCCCCTCGCCCACGCAGCACCTGGGCACACCTGCTCCCCCCATATAAGAACGCCTCTGGGCGGTTAAGCCTATTGAAGTAAATAGGCTTAAGTATGGTTGATGTTTTGTGGATTGCCTCCCCTGCGGTCAGAGATATTAGATGACTGACCAGTGCATCCCTCACGTTTAACACAGTTATCTAGTTACTTTCCAACCCACAACCTTTGAGATTTATAGAGACCATACTCCCGAAGAAACAAATAATTACCATGAAACAAATAATTACCAGCAATTAACTCCTGGTTTGTTAGTTTACTGTGGACCATTAATGCTCTAACAAAGCAGCTGTTATTAACTAAACTAACACAGTTGGAAGTAGTTTGTCTACTTTATGTAATTTCTACAATATGTGTATATCTCCCTCCGCACCCCTCTCCAGCAATATTCACACTTTTTTAATCATCCAGGAAGATGGGTAACAACTGTTGTTTGGCCAATTAGTACCTCTTTGGCAGTGGTTAAAAGGATATTGAGTGTGATACAATAGAAATAAATCCCAACTCCTGTTTTTCTCCCTGGCTTAGTTACTGTACTATCGTTGCATTAGATCTTCAGGGCTAGCCAAAGAGCCATTTGTTTAAGTTTAAACGTTTTATTTTTATTTTATTTTTTGTAACGTTTGGCAAATTGTTCACAGGTTTGCATTCCAATTATAGGAAGTGTTGATTTGAACAGTCATTTATAGCATGTGGAATTAAGTTGGAAGGAAACAAACAAACAGCTTCGTTCTGTAGCTTCTCAGTGGCTGAGCAAATTGTGGAATACGTGTCTCTCCAGCACAGGCTGCAATGCAGAGCAGAGGTCAGAGGCGGGTCGTCCCAAGACCACCTGGCCTTTGAAGCCGTGCACTTTACTTGGAAATGTGAGCAGCACCACTGCCTCTCCTATCCCTCCTCATGTTCCCTGGGTTGAAAAAGGAAGAGGGGAATGGAGCTGTAGCATAAATGGAGAGGCAGGTGGGCGAGAGCAGGCGTTCTCAACCACTGGCGTCACTGCAGGGGGGTGGAGCTCCAAGTTCCACTGGGTTCTGACCCTCCGTTAAACGACGGGAGAAGGCAGCCCCGCCCCCTCGCCTTTGGAGCCATTCCGGCCGATGAAAGCACTTGCTTTCGTCGGCCGGAATGGCTCCAAAGACAGGGGGGTGGGGCCGCTTTCTCCCGTCGTGTAACGGAGGGTCAGAGCCCGACGGAACTTGGAGCTCCACCACCCCCTGCAGTGACGCTAGTGTTCTCAACCCTTCCCCGGCCGCAAACCACCTCCGGTGCCATTCTCCCTCCCTCCCGCCGCATAGCACCAGAAGTAACTGGTGATGACGCCATTGCCAGTTACTTCCGGGTTTGGGGGTGCTGCAGAGGTCAGAAACGGGAAGTAGGGCGCTCTGGGTGGGCAGGAGGGCGCTTCTTAGCGTTCCTGAGAGGCAATAATGTAACTACGGTGGAGCGCGTGGTTCAGCTGAACCAGGCGCTGCCTGCTGCGGGGCGCTCCACCGTCGTTACATTACTGGGAGAGAAGGCTCACCTCACCCCAAAGGACCTCTCTCTCCGAGAGAGAGAGGTCCTTTGGGGTGAGGTGAACCTGCCGGCAGCGCGAAGTTCCGCTGAAGGAGTCCGGCGGCGGCGGGGAATTGAAGGCACACACACTCACTCACTCACTTCCGCTGAAGCCTGAACTGATTCAGTTCAGGCTTCAGCGGAAGTGAGTGAGTGAGTGTGTGTGTGTGCCTTCAATTCCCCGCCGCCGGCGGACTCCTTCAGCGGAACTTCGCGCCGCCGGCGGGCTTGGGAGTTTCTATAAGCTCCCCAAAACAGTGTCTGCAAAGGAGGTTAAGGGGCTGGGAACTTTGGAGCCGTCGCTCGAAGGGCTGCTGGCAGAGGAGGCTCGGCGCGGTGCAAGCGGATTTCCTCGGACTTGCATGCGGTGAGAGCGGCAGTGGGAGAGATCAGAACTTTTTGAGCTGTTTAACGCTATGGCAACGGTGCAGGGTCCGGCCAGGTTGCCCCCCCCGGAGGAGCGCCGATTTTTGGTGTAAAAAGCGAGTTCCCTAGGGGCGCCAAATCCCCCCCCCCGAACCAGGCGCAAAAAACTCTTGTTACGCCACTGCTGAGAGGCTGGGCCAAAGGCAGGAGAGAAATCACGGTGCCATAAATGCCATGTTGGAACGGGGTTCCAGCAACCTGGCAGTCCATGTACCACCAGCACTTGCCTGAAGTACCACTGGTGGTACGCGTACCACCGGTTGAGAACCCCTGGGCCAGAGCATTGGAGTCAGCGCTTATCCTCCTCTCTCCTCTCCTCCACTCTCCTCTCGCCCACACTTCCTGTTCTGTTTCCTTTTCACATCTGGGGAGCAAGAGGAGGGGTGGTGGAGGTTGGCAGGTGAACAAAGACAGGTGCCCCCAGCTACCTGAGGAGATTGATGGAGTCTGTGTGACTTCATCTGACTAGGTGAAGAATCTGGAACACCTCTGGACCTAACTTTGCTAAAAGGAGCAGGTAGGTTGAAGTTGTTGCTAGGATTGTTGTTTTCCACCCATGGTTGATCAGGTAGCTTATCACCTGTTAGACAGGTCAACGTCTTGTCACACTGATTTTCAATTTTGTAGCTTCCTGGCTTAATTATTGCATTGTGCTCTACTAGGCTAGCGATCTGAAGTGGATTTAAGGGTTTCTCCCAAGGAGAATTTTCAAGGGAAGCCAGACACGTTTCTCCAAGACAAGTGTGCCTTTCCTCAGGGTTCTCTGCACATTTGTTTTTCCTGGAGATTTTCATTCATTTTCAGGAGTAGTTCATCATCTGCAGCATCTCCAAATATGTGGGTTGCTCGGTCTAGGCGTTCTTCTCCTAGTTCTTCACAACACATGAGAAAAGCTTCAAAACTTAACTAACTAATGATAAATATAGCTGACCTTGTACCACGGATATACCCATTCCATACCGTGCTTCTGGAACGCTTGACGGGACCGGCTATGCTGTCTGTAGAAACTGACATTTGCAAGGATGCTGAACTTCAGGAACATGAGAGAAGGCGTTGTCAAGACAACGCTTCATCTTTCAGCATAAACAGAGTTTTAAAAATAACCCATTCAACTTGAAAAAGGCCCCAGAGGTTGGTTGTCTTTGCAGGGGTCCCAGGGTTTTGTGGGAACAAAAGTATCAGAGGACCCTCCCTTCTTCATCCAGTGGGCCTCAAGCCCCCCCCCCACAGAAGGAGAAGTATCCCGTTCGTCATGAGCAACACCTCCTGCAGTGATAGGGGCACTGACTCAGCAGAAGGACCAACTGGTTCGGAAGATGCCAATGCGCTGGATTGAGCCCTTGATACTGCGTTAACGTTCAATAGTCCATTGACTTTTAGGGCGTTTAGGGCTTTTCAGACTAGAAAAAAGATGCCTGAGGGAGGACATGATTGAGACATATAAAATGATGCATGGGATGGAGTGAGTGGATAAAGGGAAATTCTTCTCCCTCTCGCACAACACCATAACCAGGGGACATGCACTAAAATTGAGTGGAGGGAGAGTTAGAACGGAGAAAATTAAACATTTCTTCACCCAGCGTGTAATTGATCTGTGGAACTCCTTGCCACAGGATGTGGTGATGGCACCTGGCCTAGATGCCTTTAAGAGGGGGTTGGATAGATTCATGGAGGAAAAGACCATCTTGCCAGCTGATTGCTCCGCATTCCACACTCACAGAACCTTTGCAAGATGGGGCAGTGGTCTCCCTTCCAAGCAATGACCAGGGCTGAACCTGCTTAGCTTTCTTCAGGCAGGGGACCATCACCGGTTACAAGCCATAAGCAACCTCCTGGCTTTAGAAGTAGGTTTTCTCTTAATGCCAGGTGCAAGGGAGTGACGACAGGAAACAGGTTATCTTGTTAGCTGCGTGCTCTCGGAGGGGCCACTGTGAGAGACAGGAAGCTGGACTAGATGGGCCCTTGGCCTGATCCAGCAAGGCTCTTCTGATGTTCTTATGACCCTCTGAGCCAGAGATCCGAAGACTAGACATCCCCAAGGTGGATAATGCTGGAGAGCCAACATCCTCACTCCAGAGACCCTCACCTTTTCCTGAGTCAGTTTGCCACCACAAGCAGAGTCCCTGGTGAACGATAAGTCCTTTAATCATTTGATCTTGTCTGTAAAACACACTGTGAACTTTTTGTTGAAAAACGGTATATAAATACTGTTGATGATGATGATGATGATGATGATGATGATGATGATGATGATGATGATAATAATAATAATAATAATAATAATAATAATAATAATATGTGTTGGAGTGACCATCTCCAAGGCAGAGGGCTCCAATCCCTTTAGTCTTTCCAAACCTCAACAAGAGGGTGGAGCCTAAGTGATAGCCAGGCCCAGGGAGTATATAGGAAGGGCTGGGTGGCCACCAAGCTCTTGTCAGAGCAAGATGTCTTCTCCCTGGGACCTCTCTAGGGTACTGAGGCTCTTATAGCCAACTTCACTTGACTCCTGCTGCTGTCTCTTGAAACCTTGGAGTGTTGGACCCCCAGCCCTGACCTGTCCGTTCTTCTTCCATCCCACTCCTTCCACTCGGGACGACTGACTGCTCTGTAGCCTGGGACCCACCACTGCCACTTGGGGGGCCCAGATGTGGAGGGCTCTGCTACTGGCACTGCATGGCGGAGTGCTGCATCCCAAATACCCCCTCGTATTGTCCCGAGTATAAGACGCACCTGATTATAAGACGCACCCTTAAAGTTTGGTGCTATTAAAAACTTTTTAATTAAATCACTGGCATTAAATTGCAACAGCCTGATTATAAGACGCACCCCTAGTTTAAAAACTTAAATTAGGAGAAAAAAGTGAGTCTTATACTCAGACCAATACGGTATGTCCTTTGCAGCATTTCTCCCTTCGAATTCTCATGACCAAGAACGTTTAAAACAGCCTTGGTTTTAATTAACGGTGACTTTTTTTTCCTCCGGTTCAATGAAATGACTTGGTCTGTAGCTCCCAGCAGGATGGAGTGAACATTGACTTTTCTTCCTGGAAGGGAGGTGGACCACCTCTCCGCTGAGCTAATTAGAAGCATCACAAAATACCCCATGTTGCAATGCAGAATGAGATGGATTTAGGTCAGGTTCGAATGAGGCTCTGCACAATATGCACAGATAGATGAGAAGTTCTGTTCAATTATTGTGCGTACCAAGAAAAGGTGAATCCGTGCTGGGAGAGCGTTGCCATTGAATTTTGCCCTACTGCTGAAACACCAACAGCATTGGCGTGTGTGTGTGTGTGTGTGTGTGTGTGTGTGTGTGTGTGTGTGTTTTGCTATTTTTTTAATTGACAGCTTCTGTTTATCCTCGCCTCCCTGTGATCAACAGCTGTCCATGACAAGGAGGAGGAGAACCTGGAACCATTGCAGGACTATTGATCTTTAGTTAGGGTTAACTTCAGTTGACATCATAAAGCTTTAAAAGATTACCGCGTGTTGACTCTGCAGTATAGAAATCCGGATTAATCGAGTTTAACAACCTATCATTTTCGTCTGTTGCTGCCCAACATGAAAAGTGTCAAATGAATATCAAACTAGTACTGGTCTCAAATGTCTTTTTTCCTACATTTCCCCCCATTTTCTCCTTGTCATATACACCAGGCTCTGGTCGTCACAGGTCACCCAAATTGCATCTCAGTTTGTGGCCAACAGGAATCCAAAAGGGGGGGGGGGTCGGGGAGAGGCCCATCCATTAGGCGAGTTGATGCAGTGTGTGTGGGGGAGAGAGAGCGGCGGATTCAGAGAGGCCCTCACCCTGTCTGCCACTGCCGCCACCTCCCTCCAGCCCGCCACAGATGCCCCCCACACCGATCTGTTCTCCACCCACTCAACCCAAGCAGAAAGTGGATTACCTGCCTCCTTAGATCTTGCTCCTCACATAGTATCTTCAAAAATATAAATGCAGGACTTCTGTGTGCTTTGATTGACAGGGACCACGCAAACAAAGGAGCTCCTTCATTTGTGCTGTCCCTTTAAATTGACCCTGGAAGTTCTGCACTTCCGCAACTGAAGACACTGCGAGGAGGAGGAGGAGGAGTGCAGTATGTGACTGCTTTTTTTCTGGTTGTGTGGAGGCAGTGGGCATGAAGTGGACATGAAGTGAAGGCATTGGGTGATGTGTTGGGTTGCGCCACTGCTGGAGAAGGAGGGAGCAGGGCGAGACAGACCGCCATCGTCCTGTTCCTCCTCCACCAATGGGCAGCCTCTGCTAGGAGAGGGTTGCTGAAGCCCTCCGCCTTCCATCCAGCCTCCTCATCACCAGCTGGCTGCAGGGCTTTGAAAGGCTTCTAGCCTCTCTTCCCCTCCTCTCCATCCTCATGGCAATGGGAAGAGGGATCCAATCAACATTCACCTGATCTCATTGGCAGCAGCTGCTGCTGCCAGATGTTGCCACACTCACAGAGAGCCCTGGATTAGGCGACAGAAAGCCTTGCATCCCACATTGCCCGTCGCACATGTGCCAGGTCGTATCTCCTCTCTTCAAGACCTCCCCACCCCTTTTCTGTCCTTGTCCATCAAAATGGCTGACGTACGTCCGAGGAGACCCATAGGTGGCCCATAGGCTTATGCAGAGGCAAGTACAAAAGTTCTTATTTACCTCCGGCTTACCTTCAGGTGTGTGTCCCCCCCGCCTCATAGCACGGAGCACCTTTTTGGCACGGCTGCATCCTATAGCGTGTTGGGAGATAGGATTGGGTTGCTATTTATTCCGTCACACATACAGTCCTACCCATTCATGATCCATCAGTATGCACAGCAAAAGAGAAAACGAATTGAGGACAAAGGCAGGATAGAAGGAAGAAGGAAGAAGGAGGAAAGTGCTACTGCCCTGGAGATATTTAAGCTTTCATTTAACAGGCGATCATAGCTTACTTGCTATCTCCAAAATGATGATAGATGTTTTGATTAAAGCAGTAAATGGTTCAAAAATGATATGGACAATAGGATGCAAGAAAATCATGGTTGGATTTCTGATTACTTGGTTTGAGCAACTGGTTATTGCCATTTTCGCCTCTTCCCCATCCCTCAATGTATTTCAGTACAACTAAATTGGAATTTGAGTGTAATAAAAGGATAGCTCATCTGCATTAGCCTCCTTTTGAGATGAGATGATCATCCATTACATTGGCATTCTTGGTATTTGCCGAGTTACTGGAAGGATTCAATGAATCCTTCAGGATATTCCGGGAATGACTCCAGTTTTTCTAGTTTGCTATCAAAATTAATAACACTTTCAGTGAGGCTTCAGGAAAGTCTTATAATTAATTTGAAATTTTCTCTGCAGCTGCCCTTAATCAGGCAACAACAACAACAACAAAAAGTCCAAATGACTACATCTTCTGCTGAAGGGAGTGAGACTCAAAGATGCATAATAGCATCAGCAAATGGAGAACCAACTAAAGTCCAGAGAAATCTTGGAAATCTTCGGAGCCCTCGACAGCCCCTCTCATGTCTCAGAACAGCTTCCAACTGCATTTGGGAGCTACTTCTGGTTTTCTGCCAAACCTTTTTTTTCATGGCAGCAGGAGTCCTTCGCCGAGTCCGTGACGACTTACAGGTTCCCTTAAAAAGGTAAAGGTAAAGGTGACCCCTGACAATTAAGTCCAGTCGTGTCCGACTCTAGGGTGTGGTGCTCATCCCCATTTCAAAGCTGAAGAGCCAGCGTTGTCCGAAGACGCCTCCGTGGTCATGTGGCCGGCATGACTCTCCTTGCCGCAGCGCGTAGCATGCGGCTGGAACACGGAGCGCTGTTTACCTTCCCGCAAGCGGTACCTATTGATCTACTCGCATTAACATGCTTTGGAACTGCTAGGTTGGCAGGAGCTGGCCAAGCAACGAGAGCTCACCCCGTCGCGGGAATCGAACTGCCGACCTTTCGATCGACAGCTCAGGGTTCAGCGGTTTAACCCACTGCGCCACCCGCTGGCCTGTGAAAGTTGGAGCATCACTGCTCACACTTCCTTTTCTGCACCATTCCTCTCTTCCTTTTTGAATTCCGGGAGCAGAAGGGGGAAGAGAAAGAGGAGGCATTGTGAAGTATTATTTATTTATTTTTATTTATTTTTCACATTTTTATACCGCCCTTCCTCCAAGGAGCTCAGAGTGGTGTACATATTTCCTCCCCTCCTTTTTGTCCTCACAACAACCCTGTGAGGTACGTGGGGCTGAGAGATAGTAACTGGCCCAAGGTCACCCAGGAAGCTTCGTGGCTGAGCGGGGATTTGAACCTGGATCTTCCAGGTCTAAGTCCGACTCCCAAACCACTACACCATCCTGGCTCCTGGCTGGTATTAGACCAGCCTGCTTGAAAAAATAATTGTCAGTTAATTTTATAGCCTGCACCTGGTAATGACATTTTTGGTGCTATCCACACATGCGTTACAGCCTGGTGAGCTGATTGATTAATTGATCTCCATGGGCTATCAATTGATAAATCTGTTTTATGGCTACACAAAGACCCTGGTCTCAGGGTCTAAGTAGGATGCATAAATGCCTGTAGAATTTTAAGCACCATTTCAAGGAATTAAAAGCAACACATTCTGGAACCTGCTATTAAGTAATTTCAGAATCATTAACTGATGCCGTGGGTATCTTCACATGACTGTGAATGCGGCTGAAAGAAACTACTCTGACAAGACAATCCTGGGGTTAGCTCCATTTCCCGATCACTGGGAAAACTTTAAATCTTTAATTCCTTCCATTTGTTTCTGCTGATGAAAGAGTAGCTGTTTGGACAGGCAAATTATGAAGGATTGCCAAGGCTTTTCTGAACAAGTAAATTGCAAGCTCCTGCTGGGAAGGTTAGTTCAAGAGCTGTAGGGAAGCCAAATTCAGGAGCCCAATTTCGGAATGCACAAAAGCTGTAATCTCCCTAAATATCCCATTAAGCAACATGGCAGGGACTCCGGTAGCTGCGCACAATGGGGATAAGGAACATGAGGTTTATGTCTGCATCTGTCAGCGAGCTGCTGGCTGGTTTCATTCTGGCCAGGACTATTTCCAGGAGAAACGACTTTCCAAGTATTCCAAAAGTAACAGTAGTGTCCTGCAGTACGTTTATGACAGCCAAATAAAATGTCACGCTGCCCCCACACTCAGGAAGACACGAGGCAACAAATTGGATTCAAAATGGGCCATCACGTGGGCGAGCCTTCTCTGCTGTGGCGCCACAACTGTGGAACTCCCTGCCAGGGGATCTGAGAACTACCCCCTCCCTCATGACTTTTCGGCAAGGGCTCAAAACGTTTTTGTTTCGTCTAGCGTTTGGGTGATGGGTTGTAGTCTGCCTCCAGTGTCTCAAGATGCTCTGCCATGCTGCTTCTCTGCTCCATACTGTCGCCCCCCCCCCCCGTGGATTTTATTGTTTTTAAATTAATGTATTGTTTTAAACTTTTCTGTATTTTAAACTATGTTTTTTAATTTTTGTTGTAAGCCGCCTTGGGCATTTGCCTCGGCATAGGATAAGGCGGGATATATTTTTTTTAAATAAATAAAATAAAATAAATCACTTGATCAAACAGAACCAAATCTGCAGTGGGTTCAACTCCTTATATCTTCAGTCCTTCAGCAATGCAAGCCACTGATTCAGCAGAAGGCTAAGGCAAGGAACCACCATCACCCTCTCTGGTGACCTCACCCTGGCTCCAAGCAGCAGGCCCATAACCACCTGGTTCCTGGCTTCTCGACCAACCCCAGGTGGGCTTGAGGAGACCTCTTGGTGGCATCACAACCCTCCAGTGGCACAACCTTTGAGGCGGTCCATCCATCCATCCATCCATCCATCCATCCATCCATCCATCCATCCATCCATCCATCCATCCATCCATCCTCTTTTCCTCATGCCGTCCAGCCTCGAGGGACTGGAGCATGGGTGCCTCTCTGCTCTTACTCGTGATTTCTTCTTGTGACTAGCACCGTGCCTGCCAGCCAGCTGTGACCTAATTCAATACATCTACACGCCCACTCTTGCCCAAAAGTACGAGGTTGGCAATCAATAGCCCGGCAGTCAGGGGATCCAGACAGAACAAAAAGTTCCTACTTGGCCACAAAAACATACAACCACCCAAACCCATACTGTGGATCTACGGTGGGTGGGTGACCCACCAATGCCCCCCAGAATGAGATGCCAGGCAGAGAAGCAGCCCAAACAAACACAACCCTCCTCTTCCCGGCATTTGATTTTATTTATTTTATTTACAGTATTTTTATCCCGCCTTTCTCCCCGAAGGGACCCAAGGTGGCTTACGACAAAAGAAAACACATACAAAAAAGATACAATACAAAAGTCACATTTTAAAACAATTACAAACAGTTGATGAACTAATAAAACATCTAAGAATTGATTAAAAAGGTCATTATTACAATTAAAACAAGAACATAAAAACAGCAGCGTCCCACCTGTACCAGCAGGATGTTAAAAAAAAGGCAAGGGCTCAGAAGGCTTCTTTGAACAAGAAGGTTTTTAGGCCTGGCCGGAAAGTGTCCAAGGAGGGAGCAGTTCGTAAGTCATAAGGGAGGGAATTCCATAAGGTTGGTGCCACTACTGAGAAGGCCCTATTTCTGGCCGCCGCCCCTCGCACTTCCCTGGGCGACGGTATCTGCAAAAGGGCATCCTTCAAAATATTCCAGAACCCCCTGTGTCGATGACGTTGGGAACAACAGGTCTTAAGGCTGGATATCTGAGCTCATTTTTGCACCTAGCCTGGGCTCAGGGGGCTCCTGAGGAACACACACCCCCTCCGAGTCCAAGAAGTCAGGGAGTGAGGCTTGTACAGACCCTGAGGCCCCTCTCCCTGCATAGTCCCACCCGGATGTCAGCTGAGGCCTGGAGCAACTCGGGTGGCTAGACGGGATTCCTGTCCGCCATCCAAGAGACAACAAGGCGGCTTATCCAGCCAAAGGTTGTCTTGAACTGCATCACCAACAGAACCGCCTCTGAAAGAGAGAACTGTCTCCTCCCAGCAGACAGCCCAGGAACGGGTGCCAGTGGGGTCTGGCTGCACCAGTTGGTTCACTGTCTGCCAGGGGGGTTGCAAATCCACAGGGCCCTGATTGGAAGGAGGAGGTCAGAAACCAGGCCTAGCAGCAGCTGGGCTCACCTTGGTCACAGCTGTAGGCTTCCCTTGGGACCTGCATGGTGTCATTACCTGTGGGACAGCTGCCTGTGGGTAACAAGGGGACACACAGAGAGAGGACTTGACCACAGCATCAGTCACATCTGTTGCCTGGCTTGGATACGTACCATATTGTCCCGAGTATAAGACGCACCTGATTATAAGACGCACCCTTAAAGTTTGGTGCTATTAAAAAAATTTAATTAAATCACTGGCATTGAATTGCAACAGCCTGATTATAAGACGCACCCCTAGTTAAAAAACTTAAATTAGGAGAAAAAAGTGAGTCTTATACTCAGACCAATACGGTATTTGGTGTTTGTGAAGGGGTGTGTGTGCTACCAGAGTGTACTTGCATTGGTGCCCCAAGGGGGGGCATAGTGGCTCAGAACATTGCCTTTCCCTTTCTGGGGGTGGGAGGAACACTGTTCAGCCATCTGTGGCAATGGTGCCGTCCTGAAAAGCGAAAGGGCTCTGATGAGTTCCAGATGAGTTCCAACACAGTCCTGAACTGGTGATGTCCTCCTGGTGCAGCTCAGCGGATGTTGCACAGGTATAATTCAAGTTGGACCCGTTTCATTTGCGTTATGCGCAGTAAACCTGTTGGAAATGGAACCCTGCCTGTTCTTCTGTTGAACGGTTCCCTTGTCCTGTAGGGCAGGGATGTGACCAAACCAAATCTAGAAAACGAACACGTAAAGATGCTACTTTGGTGCGGGGAGATTCACAAGCCGTATCAGCAGTCAGGGTATAAGATGGGTTTTGTGGGGGGTTTTTTTGTGGGGGGGGGGTTGGATTGTGTTGCATTCCCGGCCTTACAATTCTGTGATTCTCTGGCTGGCTGGCATCTTTTCAACGTTCTCCAGGCAAATGACAACTTTTGCTGTTTTCCAGTGTCCCCAGAGAGTGCGGTTTTGTCATTTCCTCAATCATGGCATTTTTTTTTATCGTCAAAAAGTGGTTCTTTTCTTTGTTGTTGTTCCTTGTCACTGTGGCTTTCTGGGTGCTTCCCCCTCGCTGCGTTGAATTGGCACTTCTGGAACGCAGCGTTCTCCTCTCAGCGTGTGAAATCAGTGCTTGTGCCCAGGAGGGAGGGGCTGTTTCCATGAACAGCAATTCAGTTCAGCGGGAGAGAAATGATTAGGGGATAAAAGGAAGGAAGGGAGAGGACCAGGTGAGTGACAAACTCAAAACAGCAAGCAGGATAATAGGAGGGGGGGGGAAGCGAAGAGGCAGAAAACATGGATATAGGGTGGTATGAAACAGGCGAGTCTGGACAATCTTGGGCTGAATGTGATGTTTGGAAGCAGTTGGATTTCGAGAAAAGGTTCTGTATCAAAACGGAGTGGCAAGCAGAAGCGATGGTGGGGGGTGGGGGCGGTGGGCCCCCGGGCAACAAGCGGGGGGGTGACAAAGTGGGTGGCAGCAGTGAAAATAGTGCCGTTTTGGCAGAGGCAGCGGCAATGGTTTTGGCCCACCCTCCCGCCCTGCGTCTCTGACGGGGTTGAAGTGGCGGTGGTGGTGACATCACTTCCGGTGGTGAAATCACGGGGGGTGCGGCATAGTGATGCCACTGGACAGAGCCGTAGGCACGGCTGGGGGAGGGGGGCGGTGGGCCCCTGGGCAGCATGCGGGGAGCAGTTTAGATGTGGATGGGGGTGGCAAAATGGCAGCGACGGTGACAAACGCAGCAATCGAGGTGGCGGTGGTGGCGGAACAGCTCAGAGGAGCCAGGAAAATGCTCTTACTACCTCTGCACCACGGTTTGTTTTGGGCCTACGCTCCCTCCCAGCCCCCAAGGGACCTTTGGCTCCGGCTGATGTCACTCAGGGGTGGGGTGAGTGACGTCAGCCATCACGGGGGGGGGGCGTTACTACGACTCTGTCTGCTGAGGATCATAAGATGCGCTTTTTAACTACAGGAAGTCCTCACTTAACGACGCAGGTAGGTTCTTTGAAACGGAGACGTTAAGTGAAATCAACGTTTAATGAAACTTACTGGCGACTCAGTGACACTCTGGGGGGGGGGCGCTCTGGCGGGCTGCAGAAGCCGCTTCTGGGACTGTGACTCACTTTCTAGGCTTTCTTCTCGCCTCAGAACGCCTTGCAAGGCCTTCTGGGGTGAGAATAAGTGGGTCACGACCGGGAAGCAGCTGCAACTTCGGCAACGACGTTAAAAAGAAATGATGGATACCGAAAGGACAGTAAGTGACGACTCCCTGTACCTGCCTCCCCATGACCCCCTGCAGGAAAAGGTGCTCCACAAGTCATTTGAAGCATCGGAGGGGGGGTAGGAGCCCTTGTCTGTGCCTGCTGCACCCTCCTCCTACCAAAGGGTAAGGCTTGAATTTGTTTTGGGACTGGGGGATTGGCAGGGGCAGCGGGTAGCAGTGGGAGGGGCCGTGTGTGAATCCCATTTCAAGTTGGATCCAGTTTAGGCCCAGCTCAGCATCACGTCCGACTTTTGCATTCCCAGGTCCTCCCTTCCCCACACTGAACTCTCGTGCTCTCCCTATTTGGGACAATTGCTCCGAACAATTTGACCACAATGCTGCCCAGCGCTGCCATCATGTTGCTGCGGACCCTGGCAGAATGGCCTGCACTGAGCCCCTCATGGCACTCACCTCCTCCGTCTACTGATGGAGCATTGGGTGCGAAATCTGCCACCAATACTGAGAGTTCAGGGGTTGGCCTGTGACGACCGTGGACCCTTGCCAGGTGGCCCACCAGGGTGACTCCTGAAACCGGACAATATCAGCTTCATCTCATTGGGTCACCCCAAAACCCCACATTTTTCTCTGTCTCTGACCTTGGCGTGGGACTCAAACATCGTCCTTGGCTAGGGGAAAGATGGGAATGTTGTGATAACAACATGAGTTTGTTCATTGCAAGTGTCCAAGGGCCAATTGTTTCTTTACAGGGGATAATGGAATGTGGGTTCTTCTCCTCTGTGCAGCAGGGCTGCCGTCAGCTCAAGACAAGTGAGATTTTCTGTCCCTGGGTCATATTGCAGCTTCTGTTTCAGTGATCAGCGTGGAATGGTTGTTCTGCAGCTGTGCCTATTGTGTCACGTAATGAAGTGAACAGCACAGGCTGGCAATCAGGAGTTAAACCATCAAAAACTAGATACCATTTGTTTTGTGATACTGCCTGTTATTGTGGAACACAACAGTCCTGAGTTGGCAGGGGGTGATCATCACGCTGCCAAGGTCAAGAGAATCCTCCGTCTTTTGCGCCGGAATGTGAGGGGGCGGGTTGCTCAACAGTGTCATCATAACCCTTTCTGTTCTTGCAAACAAGAATCATTTACACATTCAAAGTTGTGTTGGAGTTGCATCAGCAGT
This sequence comes from Plestiodon gilberti rubricaudatus, assembly GCA_026170595.1. Lineage (NCBI taxonomy): Eukaryota > Metazoa > Chordata > Lepidosauria > Squamata > Scincidae > Plestiodon > Plestiodon gilberti. The sequence goes on from JANXHW010000013.1 coordinate 24,507,331, forward strand.
CACAGGAAGCTCTTCAGTTGCCTGGAATGAGAGGTGTCGTTAGGGGGGCGGGGGCCCCCAGGTGCAGGGGGCGAGAGGCAGCGGGGGTGCATGGGTCACCGTTTTGGCGGCAATTTGGTGATGTGGGGGCGGCGGCAGCAAAAATCATTGTTTTCACAGGCACAAGACGCGAGGAGTTGCCCGCCCATGCCGCTATTGGCCTTAAAACAGCCGAAAAAAATGCCGGGGGCTTTTTTTTTTTTTTTTACGGCAGACATCCCTTCCTACGACACTGTGGCATATAGTGGCTGCTGAGGAACCATTTGGTAGGTTCATCCCCTCGCCCTGTTCCGCCCCCCCCCGCCCCTGAGCTGGAGTTACCTGCTCCTCCAGTGCAAGTGGAGGATAGGATTGGGGCCATCATATGCTTTTCCCCTGTTCAATTGTCATTGCTCTGTGCTATTCAGTGTGGCTTTGAAATAGAATTGTAAGTTGAACTCTGACTACTGTATATAACAGGGAGGTTCAACCCTCCTGGCTCTTTCAGCTGGCAAAAGAGTTTATTCCAAGGAGTAATAAATAAGGGACACTGTGAGTTTTTTTGAAGACAGGTTTGACTTGAATGCTGATATGGAGAGGAATGCAAAGACAATTAGACGATTCTTAATTGGGTGTTGTTAAACTCTTGCCAGCTAATGATTCAGTCCTATTAAAACAAACAAAAACCCTTAACAGTGAATAAGCAAAACAAAACAAGGCTTACCAATGAAAGAAGATTATGTTCTTAAGAATCTAGAAGAATGGCTAATTATACTATTTCCTGTTCGTAGACCCTCTTTGACACAAGAATGAGAAGGTGCAACAAGCATTTTAAGTGCTCAGTTCCAGCAGAATGTATTCATAGGAATAAATACTGCAACAAAAATTAAAAAGAGCCAGTAATTAATCTATTATTGCCTGTAAATGTTGATGCTCAAATACAACATGCAGATATTCTTTCCAACAATTTCACCTGTTGAAACCCTCTGATTTAGGAATTAGTGATCATCTGAAATAGTGCTAGGAATTTATTTTGAGACCGGATTCATAGCTCTCCCAATCCCAAGGGTTTTGGATGGATTCATTTGCTGGTTATATACCCTTTCAGACTGGCTTTCATTCAAAGATACTTGGGCAGCTGATAAAAACACGTTAGCCCAAATTTTGTTGTTGTTCAGTCGTTAAGTCGTGTCCGACCCTTTGTGATCCCATGAACCATATCCCGCCAGGCCTTCCTGTCCTCCACTATCTTCCTGAGTTCGCTCATGTTCATGTTCGTTGCATCGGTGATGTTGTCTAACCATCTCATCCTTTGCCTTCCCCTTCTCCTTTTGCCTTCAATCTTTCCCAGCATCAGAGTCTTCTCCAGAGAGTCCTCTCTTCGCATTAGGCGGCCAAAATATTTGAGTTTCAGCCTCAGTACCTGTCCTTCCAGGGAACAGTCAGGGTTGATTTCATTTAGGATTGACTGATTTGATCTCCTAGCAGTCCAAGGGACTCTCAGGAGTCTTCTCCAGCACCACAGTTCGAAAGCATCTATTCTTTGGAGCTCAGCCTTCCTTATGGTCCAACTCTCACAACCATACATTGCTACTGGGAACACCATCGCCCTGACTATACGAACTTTTGTTGGCATGGTGATATCTCTGCTTTTTAAAAGCCCCAATTACTAGTGATTAAAGCTTCATTTTTGCCCCCTTTCCTGGCCACCACAAGTGTATCTGAATACCCCTTCTCCCAAAGCATGCCCTGTTGTGTCCCAAATGTTGCACCCAAACTTTACTCCTGGGGGAGCAAACTAGTATTCCCTTTAATTAACTCCAATAGTCCACTTTAGAGAAAGTTAGCTCCTTTCCCCTTTAAATTGCAATTGTGTGCCAAAAGAAAACACTGAACTTCAAGGCAACTATTTACAAGATTTATTACTTTCCCAGCAATAAATGTCCATTAGCACTTCCCAGGCAGATAAGATTCCACTTAGCTAACGAGGGTCCGTTTCTGTAGAGAAGTCCAGCTCGTTACTTCACGGCGGTAGAATCTCCTTGTTGCCTTTCTCCTGTCCGGCAAAGAGTCTTATAGCACAAAGTCCAATCAATTCCAACCTTCCCGTCAGGCAGAGCGTCTCCCAATACCAGTCAATCCAGGTGGGTAGTCCATCCAGGTGAGCAGTCAGTCCGGCAGAGTATCCCCGTCTGGAGCAGAGTCATCGTCGTTGCTCGGCAGTCTGGCAGCATGTCCCCGTAGCGAGCTGGCAAGGCTCCTTCCTGCTCCTACTGCTGCTGCTTTTATACTGTTAGTCCCCATCAACTCTCTACTGGCTACAGCTGTGGGCTTCCAATCACTGCCCTCATTATTGCCCACAGCTGTGAGAGTGCCAATCAGTGCTAATTGAGTGCAGCTGCGAGCCACACCCACTGCACTCAAAGTCCCAGCTTCATCCCAATTAGTAGCAACACCTGTGGGCCACGCCCAAATTGCTTGCAGGTGTGCTTCCACCCACCCAGTCCTGGGTGGTAACCCTTTGTGTCCCAGTCCTGTCAAACAGGCAATCCTTTAACCCTCCCCGGACCTGTCAAAACAGGGGACCACTGCTATCACCACTAACTCCTCGCCGATCTTCTGCGATTTCCACTACATGCCCCAAGATTCAAGCTGACGTTTTCCATGGGTTTGAGTTCAGTTGTACCTTTTTTCCCCCTTGTCACATTTCTGATGCGCATTGAGAAAACACCTCTCAAAAAACAAAACAAACCCCTCCCAAACCTTGATATGATTATATACACTGTATCAATAGTTGTGTTTTACCAACATGCAGGAGCAGATGTACAGATCTGTGAAATGCAGCCCAAGAAATGTTGGAACCAACTTTGATCACACAAAAGCAATGCTCAGAAGTAATATGGGGGGGGGGGACACATGGAAATGAGCGGAAGGCTGATTGTACATGTTTTTAGTCTGGAATTTAATATTAGGAATTCTCCAATTAAACTCTATTTCAGAAGGAGTGAATTGGGGGGGGGGGCAGAGCAAACAAGATGAACAAAACCAGAATGGAAATCTTCTCATTCATGGGACAAGAGGGAGCAGCATGGACGAAACTTATCAGGTGCTTATGTTTGGGGAGGTGGAAATCACATATTCATCTTCAGAAACCTTGAGAAGCTTTTCACATGTTTAATGTGCCATAACCCTCCTTTGCGCGATCTCTGACAGGCATATGATTATCATGTTACCATAGCAGCCTTTCATATACTTGATCTGCAAAAGGCCAAAATGAGTGTGACAATTTGAGTATCCAGAACTATCTTCTTGATGTAAGTTAGCAAGACTCCAGTTTCCTATTGCTTATTTGACTTTTAGCACAATCCTATTTGCCTTCAGCACCTGCGCCGGCACAGGCCGGTGCAAAACCGCTGCGAAGCAGTTTGCGGTGGCCTAGAACGGGGGTTCCCAACCCCTTCCTGGCCAAGTACCACCTCTGGTGCCACTCTCCTTCTGAGTACCACCGGAAGTGACTGGCAATGACATCATCACCAGTTACTTCCGGGTTTTCAGAGGCCAGAAAACGCAGGGAGGAGGCTTTGGGTGGGTGGGTGGCAGCCTGTTGATGTGGGGTACAGAACCAGTGGTGCCTGTGATGGAACATACCAACTTTTTACTTATGTTACTTATCTTACTTATGTATTTTGCTTATGTTACTTATGTGTTTATGTATTTTACTTACGTATTTCTGTTAACACAAGGCCACAGAAATATTAAGAACTTTAAGGCCCCAATCCTATCAAGGCCTTGTGCTGCCAGAACTAGAGGCTCTGCAGCACCGGCTACGTTGGGAGCAGAAACGGGAAGTGGACGGGGAGGGGGAGTAATGGGGGATATCAGGGGAGGGTTGGATCTGGCAGCAGCGACTTGAGATCCAAGATGGCGACACCCAGGAGAACAGGTTGGAGGAGCTACCAGGGGAGTCGTGAGCCAGGTACGTTTGGGCACCACTGCCTTAGCCCAAATTGGTTTGCAGACCATGAAAGCCAGCCGACTGCAGTTCTGCCCACAAGTCCCAAAGTGAATGGAAAGCAGTTGGCATTTTGATGTGTTTTTGATTCCAATCGAGATACCAATGAAGTTTCGATGGAAAGGGAAGGGAAATTCCGAGCCCTGCAAATGCTCCAATGAAGGAAACAGATGCATTTTTGACCATCACGACTTCAAGGCCCTTGTCCATCATAGGTGTGTCAACCCGCCACAAGCGGATATATGCATGTCATTGGTCTGAATGAAGCACTGTTTATTGAAGCTTGCTATCTTCTCTGCCCTCTTTTTGTCTCCATCTCACACTTTGTGACACAGTATATTCAGCCCAGGATGTTGTGTACACATCTTGCCACACGACAGCGAAGTTGTTGTGGCTCCATTTAAGCTGTCAGTCTGCAATTTGATTCCTAGATTTCCATGTGAAATAACAGCTCTGTTGGAGTCGTGACTGTCAACTGTGACACACTGAGAACACAGCTTTTCAGAAGTTTGTCTTCAGAAAGACGGTAACGGCATTGGTTATTTTTGAATGCTATCTGGGTTGATGCATTGCAGAAGAGTCACAGAATATTTGGGTGCTGTTTTTTCCCTTCTGTATCTTTTTTTCTCCTGTCTCTCATCTTTTTTTCTCCTGTAAAACTATATTATTTTAATCTCTCCCACTCAAGAGCTTTCCAAATCTTATTGCCCTAATACAACCCCCCCCCCTAAATACCCAAGACAGGGTTATGGATTATAAAGGATCCATAGCATCCATCACCCCCATTGGCCAGTTGGTGTTGGGCTTCCCCTTCTCAAATGCCTTCATGAGGTCACAGTTTTGGGTTCCATTCACATCTTTCCACGGGCCAGTGGCAAAGCTTGAAAGCTGCTGCTACACCCCACTTTCAAGTTCCAAAATTATTTTTAGAAATTCTGCTAGTTAAGCCAGTGTGTGTCCATATCACCAACTGAGAAATGCCGAACATGAAGTGCTGTGGCGTTACTGCATTTTTTAAAAAGGCATGACTTTTCGAGTTTCCAATTACTGTAAGAGTCCCAGACGCGACTTGATAAATCCCATCATGTATCCGTCTTTACAGAAATATCTGCGTGCTAAATTATTTCATCACTTAAGATTTGGGCCCAAAGTTATCATTTCCACATTTGAACAAAATTGGGTTTGGAGCACAGTTATGGTTTTGAATAGATTTTTTGCCCTGCTGCTCAGAATGGTGTGTTCGCTTGATATAACCTGTGCAGCTCTCACCAATTCAATTTTAAACAGATTGATTAGATCTTCTAAAAGTATTAGTTGCAAAAAAAAAAAAAATTCACTTTAGCACCGAAATGTTATTAATGCAAAAGAAGTTTGGGAGCAGATATTAGGATAGAGTCGGGGATGAGAAATCCCTTAGACAGGTTCTTGGAACGAAGCATCTTTTCTGTATTGCTACTGTAAGAAATTTGAATTAAAAAATCTATGTTGGAGAAGAATTGCACTATATCTACATCAAAGCATGCAAGCCTGCTTTATTATCAAGAAAAGCGTCTGATTTTTATCCCCTTTCATCATCTGCCTTTGAAACAAAGCTATTTTGAAGTCTAAAACAGATGTGTTGTCTTTGTAACACATCCATTAAAAAGGAACTCATTCATTAAAAGGAATCTATGAGACAAAATATCTGAGACAGAAAAGAAAACGGGGAGGGACGGGGACCACTTCAGGAAATGTAATCAGAAAAAAAAAATAGACTTCTTTTGAATGTAATCAAAGCGTTTTTGGTGGTAACGTTTCCCAACAACTGGCTGAGCTATTGTAACATTACAGAATGTTCATGAAGATTCATCCCCTGGTGAAGGAATGAAACTGTCAGCAATAGAATGTTTACAACAGTTCAGCTCCTGTGGGTGAAATGAGTGGGCATTCGGTAGAGGGTGGGTGGGGAAATGTTCACGTGGGCCCTGGGTGACAGATGGATCGAGATGGTCAAGTTGTATCTGCCTGATGAAGCATTCTGTAGAAGCCAACAACTTGCTATTTGTTCTTTTTGGTGTGCCCAAAATAAAACCTCATCCTAATTTGGATTAGGGCTATTTCTTTTTATGGATCAGCACAGTCACCAATTATTGTATCTGTTTTGTGACTGTAGTATGGATATTTTCATGACCAGACATAATGACAAAAGAGGTAGAGTTTATATAGGTTAAAAAGTCATGTAAAAAGATTTTTAAATATTGAACAAAAATATGAGGAATTCCAAAACTTTAAAATACATAAAAAACATTGAAAAAAACCACACAAATCGTAAAATATTAATCCAACGTTTCATCCAAGACTCTGGACATTTTCAAGGAACACACAAGCACGTCGTGTGAGATGGAGTTGACTGCTAGAGACTGCTGTTTTGTGAGTGTGTATGTGTGTGTGTGTGGGAGGATCTTGTCCTTTGTGTCAGGCAATGGGTTCGCCCTGACAGGAATGTAGAGAAAGACAGAAAAAAAAACACCCACTCAGACGACCCCTTTCCCTGCTGAATTGGCCCCATGTGCTTAAAGGGGTGCTCATGCTTGTGGGTGACAAGGAATCCCTATTTCCCAATTCCAACCTACAGTTGAAGTATTTCATGCTTTTTAAAAAATAGTAAGTATACGACGTGGTCATTTAGAATGTTTAAATCTAGAAAAAGGGCAGGGGGGGGGTCTAGAGATAACACTGAGGACACAATCCTATGGCTGGCTTAGGCCAGCGCAGTGACCACTGCACCAGCCTAGGGTGTCGCAAACATGCCATAAAGCACATTGCGACACCCAGAAAGGAGGACACCAGGAGCACCATGCGCCAGAGCAGGGAAGGTTTGCTCCGAGTGGCGTGGGGGCTGGAGGAGGGTGGGGAAGGGTGTAATGGGGCAGGGGGTACGGAGGGAGTGGATCAGGCCTGGGAGGGGGCGGGATCGGCGGCACCCCCTTATTCTGCCCCTTCCAGGTCTTTTCTGCCTGCACGGGGCTTCTCTGATCTGCACCAGCCATGAGTCTCGTGCAGGTCCGAGTAGCCCCATTTCTGAGGCTGGGGCTTTACTCAGAGTAAGGGGACAATTGTCCCCTTACCCCAAGGAGCCCTCCAGCCTGCCCCTTCCCAGCGCTGGATACAGTGTGCAGCCCCACAGATCCAGTGCTGGTTAGGAGAGGAAGATCAATTAAATATCCTCCAGCGACATCTCCCAAAGTGCTTGAGCACCATAGAAAGAGCATCCGCCCATTTGCCGCTAGCCATCATCATGTACACCAGACATCTTTCATTCCTGTACATTTTATAACGTTTCATTCCAAAGGGTATTTAGCTGACATCAGACTCTTGAAGAAGTTTCTCAGCACTGTCTAATATTACCGTAGTTCTTCTCTCTGTAATTCCAGCTGCATTGTGTTTGTAGGGATATTATTGTTCCCCTCACTGGAGAATAGCTAGGGCTGAACACTACACTGAGTGCCTGGTGTGTATTTTTAACTTTCCTTTCAACGAAAGACACTGGGGAGGTGCAAAATGTGGTGAAAACTGTGGTGGGTGAAGCTAGATGGGCTTTGATACTGTGCTCCCTATCCTATCATGATTACACCCCTCCTTTTTTACTTTTTACTTTTTATTATTATTTCGTCATTGGGGGCAAGGGAGAATTACTTCTCTCTCTCTCTCTCTCTCTCTCTCTCTCTCTCTCTCTCTCTCTCTCTCTCTATCCTCCCTCCATAAATCCTCTATCTTCTCTAGACAAGATAGCACAACTTGAACTGCACAATACAGACACACTAAATATTTATATAACAGCAAGTAGAAATTTAATGGTCCAGAATTTGGGAAGTGTATGGCATTTCAGAGTGAGCTTGTGTGTGTGTGTGTGTGTGTGTGTGTGTGTGTGTGTGTGTGTGTGTGTGTAAAAATTGGGAGTGTTTGAGATTGAGTCAAAGAACTAAAGGTGAAGGGAATAATCATTCAATTTCAGACTCTCCGCTCAATTTGGCTAGAAGACAAAAATATTTTGGCTTGAAGTGCTTCCTCCGCACCCATGAATAATACTAATTAGTAGTAATTATTACATGGGCAGCCCTTTGTCAACGTAAATGCTATCAGTCATACTGTCCAAGGTGAGGCCGAGCTCTTTTATCATGGAAAAAGGCCAGAAGTCATAGGCGGCATTATTTTAATTTATTTTTATTACGCCATAACTTCATGATGTCAAAGTATAGAGAATATTTTAAGCCGTTTGTTCTGGTCCCTGTAAATTCAGCCTGATGGCAGCTGTAGCTCTCCAAAGGTTATGGCCAAAGAGACCATTAGGCGGAATTCTAATTATTCCCCATCATGCCATATTCCAGATTAAGGATTTTGGATCCAAAAAACCATGAGTGGAAGGAGAACATGATGCATGAACCCTCTTACGCAAGCGCCAGAGTACAAGTCTTCTTGCAGTGACGTGCCAACGTATTGAGAGTTAGTCAGAAATATCCTCAAGAGTCAGGAGGAGGGGCCTGGTGATGTCAGGAGGAGGGGCCTGGTGATGTCAGGAGGAGGGGTTTGGTGATGTCAGGAGGAGGGGCTTGGTGATGTCAGGAGGAGGGGCCTGGTATAGTATTGAATGACCCAAAAATCAAGTCACACTGATAGTCATATTAACCTATTTTGTTAAAAGCTTCCAGCAAAATCAGACAGATAAGACTGTAGAAAAATGTCTTTTTTTGGAAATTTCTGGAATAAGTTTCAAGATAACATTAGACCTTGTTTTCTTTTCAGTATTGTACATTTTATGATTAACTCCCTGACTGACAGAGACGTAACAACGGTGGAGCAGAAGCTCCAGGCGCTCAGGCGGGCAGGCGGGCAGTCACTGACATGAAGCGCCGCGTTGTGTCGGCCCTCCCGCCCTCCCTGGAGCCCGCTACACTCAGAAATGAGCGGAAAATGGGTGGGGGGCGTGTCGACGTGACGCGAGGGGCGCGTCAACGTCACGCGATGCAGGCCCCGCCCCCACGTGCCAGGCGCTGGGAGGGCGCCCGACATTTCTGCTGACTGATGAGTTCTCCTCATTGGCATAAATTGAATGATTATTCTATGACTGATGTACTGGGAATCAAAAAGAGATGACTTGGAAATAAATAGCTTATTCAAAGTCTTGTGCAGAGTTTGCGTAGATGGGAGAACATCTGTGGAATTGGGCAACTCTTCTCTTGCAACAGTCTTCCATGTGTGGAACACATTTTCCACAGAAGGATGACAACATAGACCTCTTTGTTGTGTGAGTGTCATCAAGTTGGCCACTGTTTTTATGTTGGTTACTGATTTGCTGGGTAACCTGTACAGTACTGTTATATATTAAAATAAATAAAGATAATAGGGGGTGTGTGGCACCATGAGTTACCACACTGGGTGACACCAACCCTAGTGACACCACTGGGGTGACATGATGAGCTCTCGCACTGGGTGACACAAACCCTAGTGATGCCTCTGGCTCCCTGTCCACTAAACTGCCTTAAAAGACATGACTAAAATAACATAATTCCGTTTTGTCAATGCTTGAAAAAATGTTGCCTTGATCATTGACTTCAGCTGGGTGAGGCTGACTATTCCATGCTCTGAGAACCATTCAAAAACAAATTAAGGAACTTGAGTAACACTGAATTTATTTACGGAGTACTGCTAAATTCCAGCTGACCTGCTGCTCCACAACCTTTGTAGTTGCTGACCTTATCATTCTCAATTGGCTTTTTTTTTTTTTTTAGAATAGATTTGTGGGTCTTTAATGTCAGGTTTGTTCTGTTGGCTTTTAGGCCGTGATTCCATGTGCAGCGAAAGAGGAGAGAAGTAATTGAGAAAAGCCTCGATTTCCCATCCCCATGATACATACGTCATGTCACTCATCCACCACACAGCATTTGGGTATTATCACGATCCAAGGAGAATCCAACATCGCCAAGATTGTCTACAGGCTTCTGAAAAACGTTTTTGGTTCCCCTCTGACAAAGCTGGTGGAAATCTCGCTTGTCTTTGCCGTGAAATGTCTTGCGTTTGTTCCTCATCAGGTGGTTCCCAGCAGGTCAACCTGTATTTTGGCTGGACTCCTTCAGACAATTCCCTGCACGCAAAAAACTACAACATCGGGGCTCTAATCGGTCCCAAGAGGGGGTTGGGATCAGCAGCTCCAGCGCACGCTGTATCCTGTCCCTCTTCCTGGGCTTGATCTCTGTGACAAGGGGACAAATGTCTCCTTACCCCGAAGAGACTTTGTTCCTGCTAAACTCCCCACCACGGGATGCAGCATAGCCCATACCGGCACCATTGCATCGGCGGGGGAAAATTTAGGTAGGACTGGGCTGCTAATTATGGTAATAATCAAGTAGGATCTGAAGCTTTCATGGTCAGCAATTATGTAGTAGGACTGGAACTCCAAAACGGGATTCAAAGCCATGTAAAAAAATTGTTGTTGATTGTTTTTAACTTGCTTTTAAAACATACTTTGATTTTTACATGGCTTTTAATCCTGTTTTGGAGTTTCAATCCTACTACATTATGGTAATGATCGTACTCATGACAAGCTTGTTTGTGGTGAAGTCCATAGTCCAGCAGACTTGGGCAGAAGTTTGATAGAAGCGCCTCCATGAGCCTGTTGTTTCAGAGAAGCATTTTCTTAGGCAGCTAAATGGTATAATTCTGGTTTGCGTTAGTGGTTCTTTTTCTTGCTACCTTCGCATTCAAGCCAGCAAATTCCGTTTTAAAGAAAATCCTTGATCTTCCTCCTGTTTGCCTTATGAGTCATAATGTTTTCCTTCTTTATGAATCCTTTGTGGAGGAACAGCAAAGCCTGTGGTGAGTAAAAAACCCCAACAGCTGCGTTTTGTCATGCTTGGAAGCCGACCAGAGTTTTGCCCCTACCTGATGCAGAAATGACTTCCTCACCTCCATTTACTCAGGGCAAGAGACAAGCCTCTCCACACAGTTGATTATACTCACTGAAGTGATGTTCCCCAAAGAAACATAGCGGAACAATGTTCAAGTGGAACCGCTAACAGAAGACAGTCAGTTGCATGGTCTCCGACTGCTAAACCAAATTCTGCCACAGGGAATACAATTTCAGGTTGGCAGGACCTGGAAGTTCTCCATGCAAGGGCTTCAACACGTCTTCCAGGACCAGGATATCAGCTTGTGAAGGTGCTCAGTAGGCAACGGATCCTGGTAATGACATGAAGAAGACCTACAAGTGAGCTGTCACAGGTTCAACCTCTTGGTATGACCTTTCACAAGCTTTCCTCAAGGATCCAAATACAGGCGCTCACGAATCCAGATCCTGTCACTTCAAAGATAAACTGAATGACCCAGAGGTTGCTGGAGGGATGATATGTAGGCAGATTTCAGCTTACCAAATTGATAGTTCCTGTCAGAAGAGAAGTATGAGATTATTGGATATGAATTTGGGCGCAAGTCAATGTCTCTTGCATCGTAAGACATTCCAAACAAATTCATATGACCAGCTAGTTCACAACAAACTTTGATAGCACCAATATGTTCAGATGTCTGCTAGGATATCATCAATGTATATGTGATATTGGGATTTTTTCAAGGGGGGGATTGCCCCAATGTGCATCATTTTGCGTTTACAGTACTCCCCCCAGATCCGCTGGGGATATGTTCCAGGCCCCTCCATGGATACTTGAAACCGTGGATAGGAGCGAACACCCCCTCCATGGTTTCTTGAGGGCCCCCCCTGCCTCCCCTGCAGGAAGGCGTGCGTGCCCCCCAGCTCTTATTTTTCTTTCAGCAAGCTTTGTTTCTTCCTTAAAACAAACAGAGAAGCAGCCTCCACTGCAGGCAAGTAGAACGAGACTAAGTCCTAGAGAAACCTTAGAGGTTTCTGTTAACCTTGCAGAGCCTCTCTAGGACTTAGTCTCGTTTCTATTTGCTTGCAATAAGCAGCCAGAGGCTGTTTCTCCTGTTTGTTTAAAGAAGAAACGAAGCTTACTGGGGAAAAAAGCCTAGGGTGGTCGCCACGATCCGTGGATAACTGAAACCATGGATAGCAGATCCGTGGATATGAGGGCCCACCTGTACTTATATTGAACTTCATTGGCCATTTTGGTGCCCCTTCACCCAGCTCGGATGGTGCCATTTTTCCTCCTGGGTTGTGGTTTGCTGTTTTGTCCACTTTCCTGGATCAGTTTGCTGGGCAAAATTAAAATCCTCTGCCATCCAGGTTTTCAACGCAAAAACACCGAAATGTGGCGTGGCTCAGTGCAGCTCAGGCTAAAGACCTTTATTGCAACACAGGGCAAAAGAAAGAAAACAGAACAAGACAAAAAGCAACTTCAATCTCAGCAGTGCATTTTACTGTCACACAAGCTTCTATATAGACCCTTGGGATTTTCCCTCCTGAAGATAACTTTCTCATGCGAAATATATGCTGTAGAACTACGAAAAGTTGTACTCGGTTATGAAACCGCTTGGGGGAGGCAGGGGGATAACCTTCACTTTTTATTAAAATCTTTGTTTTTGCTGCGTTTACAAGCTAAACCAGCTGTGAAAGTTGCAAGCGCATAGTTTGTATTCAACAAAGATCTGTCATCTCATGCTTACCGCAAGGCAAACCATCTCTGCCAGTTGGGGCTACAATTTATCAAGCTGGCAGAGTGACAATTTTCATAGCGATGGAAAATTTATCACGGCTCGTCATTTTTGGTTTGGGAGAGTTGACTCTCTTCGCGGAGCCGACTCTTTTCTACTCAGGCTCATCAAGATGGCAATTATGAATGCTATTAACCCGCCAGGCAAAGATCATTGTTGTCCCTGAAACCTTGAGAGTGTCTTCCCGACAAAGATTTATCGGGTTGGTTCCCTCCCAGGTTTGTGGCTTTCATGAGCAGATGTAACAGAACAAAACAGCCTGTCCCCAACGGACAATGAAAATAACTTTTGTTCCAGTTGTTTCTAAAAGAGAGGAGGGCAAAGGGGCCTCCCCCTCCTCCTCAGATATTAATGTTTAGCATCATGTTTATATTCTTCCTTGCTTTTGTTCTTTAAGAAGTGCATAAAATGAAACACTTTATGGGGGAGGTCAGCAGTTCCTTGCACAAGGGGATGTAGAAACACAACTTGTACTAAAAGATGATGATTTACCCATTTTGTGTCATAACTATTGGAGCTGGTCATTTTCAGGGCTGACGAACTGAAAGCAGACCTGGCTCTTGTCATGGGATTCACGGCCCAATCCTATCCCCCCCCCCACATCTTCTACCATCCGTGCAGCCACACTGACGGAGTAAGCTACACCAGGATGGTGTAGTGGTTTGGGAGTCGGACTTAGACCTGGAAGATCCAGGTTCAAATCCCTGCTCAGCCACGAAGCTTCCTGGGTGACCTTGGGCCAGTCACTATCTCTCAGCCCCACCTACCTCACAGGGTTGTTGTGAGGACAAAAAGGAGGGGAGGAAATATGTACACCACTCTGAGCTCCTTGGAGGAAGGGTGGTATAAAAATGTGAAAAATAAAATAAATAAATAAGCGCTGCATGTAGTGCTGGGGGTCAATCAGATGGTAAAAATATTTTTTATTTACCTTCCAGTAGGATGCCTGGTCCCCAAAGGGTCTCCTTGCCAGCTATTTTGCTGACGTCAGGAGAGGAAGGGGGTGGGGCGGGCTTGAAAACGATCCACTCACTTCCGGGTTCGGAGCGCAGGGGGGCGCCGCATGCTGCCTTGCTCCGGGCGCCCTTCAGCCACGTTCTGCCAGCCTCTGCCACCAGCAGCTCCCTCCAGGTTGCCGGGTCCAGATACGTCCAGGTTGCCTGGCCAGCACATAAGAACATAAGAACATAAGAAGAGCCCTGCTGGATCAGGCCAAAAGCCCATCTAGTCCAGCTTCCTGTGTCACACAGTGGCCCCACCAGATGCCTCAGGGAGCACACGAGACAACAAGATACCTGTGTCCAGTCGCCACTCCCTTGCACCTGGCACAGAGAAAACCCACTTCTAAAACCAGGAGGTTGCTTATGGCTTGTAACCTGTGATGGTCTTTTCCTCCATGAATTTGTCCAAACCCCTTTTAAAGGCATCTAGGCCAGGTGCCATCACCACATCCTGTGGCAAGCACCATCTTCCATCTCTGCTGTCCCTGTTCCTTTTTTTCTTCCCGCTCACTAGCTTTGAAAAGGAAGAGAGAAACATGGAAAAGGAAACGTGGAGGAGAGGAAACTTCTGGGCTAGAGCGTCTCTGCCACTCTAGCCCACCACTCTCCTCTCCTCCTCTCCACGTTTCCTTTTCCACTCTGTTCGTCATTCTTTTCAAATCCAGGGAGCAAGAGGAGTAAAAGCAGAGGAGGCCGCTAAGTAGGAGGCCCGAGATGGGCAGCAGCAATCAGTCCCCTGAGGCAAATGCCTCAGTCGACTTCCTAGATGGGCCTTCCCTGGTGATGGAGCATTACAATAAAACACTGACCCCCACCAAATAATGGCAGGAAAGATAATTATTCACTGTAATGCGCAGTAAAACATCCATTAACTTGGACAGGAAATGCGTTACCGGAACAACAAATGACCAGCTCATTCAAAACGTTTCCCTGATATATTGCTTCTACTGCAAAAATCATCCTGCACCTGATAAAACACTGCAAATAATATAAGTTATAGTAGGCCAGAGTATTTGAAAGAATGAAGAATGTGACAAACCTTTCCCTCTTGCCCTGACCAAGGAATGGTTGTTGTTGTTGTTGTTGTTGTTGTTGTTGTTGTTGTTGTTGTTGTTGTTGTTGTTGTTGTTGTTGTTGTTCAGGCTGCTTACAATACAGGAGACTGAACTGTAAACTCACCAAAAATTACGTTTTGCCTTTTGGTGCATATTTATTTATTTATTTATTTATTTATTTATTTATTTATTTATTTATTTATTTATTTATTCACATTTTTATACCGCCCTTCCTCCAAGGAGCTCAGAGTGGTGTACATATTTCCTCCCCTCCTTTTTGTCCTCACAACAACCCTGTGAGGTAGGTGGGGCTGAGAGAGAGTGACTGGCCCAAGGTCACCCAGGAAGCATATGCAAATGCTAATGATACTTGCATCTGACCCCTGAAGAGCTTTTTTAAAGAAAGGGAAGACAAACGTTCCTTCTCAAATGGATGCCTGCTTGCAGAAATAATATGGCTGGAAACAGGCATTGCTATTGATTAGCAGCCAACAATGGCCAGGTTTGGATGAATGGCAGCTCAGACTGTCAGTGCGCGGTGTTAAGGAGTTGTTGTTTTCTAATGCACGGGTAGAAAACAAGGCTTGGATACTTCTCTATAGAAGTCTCTGGCATTTTTTTTCCCCGCTAGGAAACAGACAGCCCAATCCTGTGGGCCTTTCACGACACTGCGACTAGCATCCCGCTAGTGGAACAGGCCCTGCGATGGCTCAAAGATCTTGCCGCTGCCGCAAAGCAGCTGTTGCAACGGATTCCCGCCGCTGCGGATTGCGGACGGTGCCAGAACAGGTAGACTGGTGCGGGGGCAGTTCATGGGTGGGGAGGGAGGGATTGGGGTGGAGGAATTGCAGAGGAATTTACAATCCCACCCCCAGGAGTCTCCTCGGAATTACGCCAGCAGAAGAGCTGGTCTAGGTGTGAAGAGACCCATTGGAGGCCAGGCGGCCTATGGAGAGGGAAGGAAACACTTTTTTTTACTCACCACTCCAGGGCAGTCTGGTTACACACACACAAACCCATAGCATGCAGTGTGCGCTCTGTCGGTAGTGCTGCATGCTTTGGGCTGGCAGGGGAAGGGTTGGGCCATCATAAGTCTCTGCATAAGCCTGAAGTTGTTGTTAAGTCGTGTCCGACCCTTCGTGACCCCATGAACCCCACATCCCGCCAGGCCTTCCTGTCCTCCACTATCTTCCTGAGTTCGCTCATTTTCATGTTCGTTGCATCGGTGATGCTGTCTAACCATCTCATCCTTGGCCTTCCCCTTCTCCTTTTGCCTTCAATCTTTCCCAGCATCAGAGTCTTCTCCAGAGAGTCCTCTCTTCGCATTAGGTGGCCAAAATATTTGAGTTTCAGCCTCAGTACCTGTCCTTCCAGAGAACAGTCAGGGTTGATTTCATTTAGGATTGACCGATTTGATCTCCTAGCAGTTCAAGGGACTCTCTGGAGTCTTCTCCAGCACCACAGTTCGAAAGCATCTATTCTTCGGCGCTCAGCCTTCCTTATGGTCCAACTCTCGCAACCATACATTGCTACTGGGAACACCATCGCCCTGACTATACGAACTTTTGTTGGCATGGTGGTAGTCTATTATTATTATAGTTTGAGTGGAATTATTCTGCTTTTTGATAAAACTGTAAGAGCAGAACCATTTTTCACCGCAGACATTCTTTGTTAGGGATCCGACAAAGGGGATGAATTGAGAAGCAGAAATGACAATGGAAACAAACTGATCTCCAGTTTCCTCTGCCCCTTCCGCCCTGCATCCTGTGGACAGATTTTTAGTGAGCTCGGTGAGATTTGGGAGGTTGACGTCCTCTTGTCTACCCAGGCATGCTTCCTTTCTCCCCTCCTTCGTGCCTTTACAAACAAGAATTGGGGACTTGCTATTTTTGAGTATTGACCATTGAGTTTCTGGCTTCCACAGCGAGCGAGATTTCGGGACTCACACACAGCCCGTTTTGCAGCAGTCAAATAAATATGTAGCCTGCTGCATCGAAGACACAGACTCCAAAAGCAAAGATCATTGAAGCTGAACAGATTTATACGATCGCTTTTGAAAGGCAGAGTAGCCGCAAATCAATATTGCTCTATAATGCTGGATACAGATATGTTCACAAGAACCAAAACACCTCTCAATCTTGAGTCGGCTCCCCAGGCGGACTCAGCTGCACTCAGGTTGAGGACAATGATCCTGTACCATCCGTGCGCCTGTCACCTTACACGGTGTCTTGGGCAACAATAAACACATTGTTTATTTGTTTATTGCCCTCAAGGAGTTTTTACAGTGGGCCAATGGGAGCAGGGAGGTGAATAAGGATAGCATGAACTTGCGGAGGGCACTAAGAGTGGAGATGCAAAGTGTATATGCACAACATTGATCATCTGGATATCCTTACAGCAACCCTGTAAGGTCACTAAGGCCTTGAGCTATCAAAACCAGGGGGTGAATTCAGCGGCAGCAACTTGTGCCCTGATCCTATCCTGGAAACCCCCTGGTTCTCCATCTCCTAAATGGCTGGTGTAGGTCTGAGGAGACCCATAGGTGATTGGCCAATCTACCAGGAGGTAAGTCAAGAATATGTTACTTATTTTTCACTTGCCCCTTGCTCGCTGTCTGATCATTCCCTCCACCGTAGCATGCAGTGCAGCCTCTGTTGGTGTGGTTACATGCTATAACATGGCAGGGGGTAGGATTGAGCAGCAAGTCTTATTATCCCCATACTGCAGCTCCAGAAGACTGAGGCTGAGATACTTGCCTAAGACTATGTTGTGAGGATTCATGGCAGAGGCAAGATTTTGAACAGGGGAAGTCCTGATTCTCTTCTCAGTCTCTTAGCTATTATCTTACGCCAGTTCTAGCTCCCTGCTCCTCTCCTCTCCTCCAAACTCGCTCTTCCGCTCTGTTTCTGTTTTGCTTTTTGGATCGCAGGGAGAGCAGTGCCACCAAACTGCTACCAGAGACAACTGCTTCCGGCAGGTCATCTAGCCCTGGAGCCAGGGAAAAGAGAGAGAGAGAGAGAGAGAGAGAGAGAGAGAGAGAGAGAGAGAGAGAGAGAGAGAGAGACAGAGAGAGACAGAGTGCCTCTTCCTCACCACAGCCTCGTCTCCAATTCGTAAAGGAGGAGAAGGAAACCCTCAGGTCAGGGCCTGAGACCTCGAGCTGATTTCTGCCATGAACAATCTCCCCCCGTCATTCGGCAAACCCACTTTTGTCCCGTTTTTCGCAATGACCGCAGAAAGGGTTGCATGGCCGACTTGGCCGGTCTCTTGGAAAGCTGCACCAGCTCGGAGGCATTTTAGTCGAGCAGGACGGAGTAACAAAGGAGGTTCGGCAGTTTAAGTGCCCTTCCCCTGGCGTTGATGAAGCCGTTCTGTCTGCGAGGAGGGGGCAAACGCCTTGACTTGGCAGGTTAAGTGAAAGCGAGACTATAAATTATATGGGTGTAATTCAGCACTGTGCTCTCCAGCACTGCATATGAAATTTGGCTGGGTCTGCGACATTTGCTGCTTGTAAATGGAATCTGCAATGCAAGGTAATGCGGCCGCCGCCGCAGTATAAATTCATGTGCTGTGCCTGAACATGGTTTTAAGCCTCTTGGAAGGAACCTGGTGAAACCAGTGATAGTGAACCAAAAAAAGGGGACATTGGGGGCAGGTTTCCATGATGTACAGTTTGAAATGTGGCTAGCAGAAGTATGTCTGGGTCATGGGGCAGCTGCCCAAAGGTTCAAAAGTCAACAGCGGGAGAAAAGACAGGACTTGAGGCAGGAGGCGAGACAGAGATCCGGACCAGTCGAAGGCAAAGCCAGGGATCAGAGCAGAAGCCAGGAGGGAGAAGCCAGCTGGAGGTCAGGACCAGCCAGGTGGGCAGAGGGAGCCAAGAATCAGACCAAGAGGCGAGACAGAGATCAGGAGCACACAAGAGTCAGAGCCAACAGGGCACCCTGGAGATCAGGACACGCCAGCGGTCGGAGCCAGAGAGCAATATAAGTGCGCAAGGCAAGGAGACCTGCTTGCTACTTCAGCAAAAGCCCAGCCAAGACTTCACCCTTCCTGGGCAGAAGAGGGAATTCCTGTCCAGTTACCTGCAGCCTGGGTAGGTGGGGCAGTTCCTCTTGCAAGTCACCAGTGATGTAGACTTCAGTCTATTGACTCGGACTCGAGTCGGACTCAAGTTGCGTCAATGACTGAACTCGGACTTGACTCGGCGATTGTGAAAGACTCGAAAGACTCGACTCGAGATTGGAGCCTTTTACGAGAAGTCCAATTTTATTCAGGTTTAAACCCGTTTCCCCCATTAAATAGATAGGGACTCGCAACTCAGAAACAAAGACTCGGGACTCGGGGGCAAAGACTTGATCCACACCCCTGCAAGTCCACACAAAGCGTTCTAGCCCAGTTGGTTCTGAGTTTCCGTGCTGCTTGTACCATCGTTTGACATTTTCGTGGCAAACAGAACCTGCTGAAAAATTTACGTCGGGCCTTGTTACATCCAAGAGGAGCTTTGCCCCCCCCCTGGCCTTGTGCCCGCCAGGCTGCCCTGTGCTGTCACCCCCTGCATGGGGCTGAGCCCCACTGCCAAGGTCATCCAGGTGACCCAGTAGCACGTTGTCAACAACCCTGCTGCCAGCGTCACACCCACCACTGCAGCCACAGAGTGAGCTCCTGTGAGATCCTGGAAATATTTACCCTCCCCTGAGGGTAAATATTGGGCACGAACACACAGCAGAAAGAACGGAGCTCCCCATCATGTTTCCCCCCCCCACACACACTATTATCCTGGTACACTTCCCCTAATCCTGTTTCCATCTGTAAGAGCAGGAATCTCCATGGGTTCACAACAAGGAGCAAAGAAGTCACTTCTCGGTAATGGATTCTGCAGATGTATTTTTAGCTACAGGGGAAATAAGCTAATTTTAATATGTTATTCCATCTCTAACATCACCTCCTTTGTTGCTTTGAGTCCATTTCAGCTTCAAGGTTTTATTATATATTTCAGCTGGGACAATAATCTTTGTTTGTATGTTGGGGGTCTATTATCTAAAATATGATCGAGACAAAATATAGTGTTGCCATTTATTTGATGTTAAAAATGCCTTTTTTAAAAAAGCAACACTCACTGAGCTTCTGCTTTCTGTGGAAAAACTATGTGCCGGCTATGAGATCGACTAAAGTGTGAGCAACCATTTAAGAAAATATTCTGTACCAAAATATTTCCAGGGATGTAGTGTACAAGCAATCCCGTGAGCCATACTGGAGTGTGATGGAATTTGTTCTTCTCTATTATTCATGAAAAGGAATGTACAGCGGTACTTCTGAGCATTGTGCAAAAACTAATAGAGTTCACAAATCCAAATAAAAACTACCACCACCCAAATTGCAATTTATTTATTAATTTTATCTAAAAGTGTTCTCAGCTGCCTTCCTGCCAAATGGTAGCCTTTTGACAAAACTCCATGATACCATAAAAAGTGAACAGGAAACTAAGAACATAACATAAGAACATAAGAAGAGCCTGGCTGCTGGATCAGGCCAAAGGCCCATCTAGTCCAGCTTCCTGTATCACACAGTGGCCCCACCAGATGCCTGGAATCTTGTGCACACTTTTCTGGGAGCCACAGCCCAACCCGATCAAACTCCTCCCCTGCCGATGCAACCATGCCACTGAGCACACTGAATCCGGGGTGGGTGGGTGTCATTTGTTCCTTTGTCTGGGGCTGGGGGTCAGCCTCTGCTGCCTGAATGGGTCTCCTCGGACCTGTGCCAGCTGTTTTGCCGGCACAAGTCCTCGTGGACCTGGGAAGGCGGATCAAGGCCAAGAAGGGGCATCGGTGGTGCCGCCGCCACTAATCCTTCCCCCTTCCTGGCCTCAACCCACTCCCCTCTCCCCCACCTCCTGTGGTGGTGGCCCGGCTGCATGGAATGGTGTGTCGTCATTTGTGACAGCCGCAAAGCCTGCTGCGACGCCAGAATGTGAGTTAGATTGGGGTGCTTGCTAACCGCCCCCCTCCAGGCACATCAGTCTACAGGCAAAGGGTGCCGATCTGGCGTAGAACACCTTGCAACACTGCAAACAGACACACCTGGCTGGGAGGCTGCTGTAGCACGTGGACTTATCAGTGGGGGCACTGCATGGGCCAAGCCTTGCGCTAGCATGTGGCACAGAGCGCCGACTGCAATGGCTGCCTAGCTACCCACACAGATTCCTCGGGCCCTTGGCTGCGTGTCTGGCACCGGCTGGCATGGTTTCCAGTATCCTGCCCCCATCCTCTTGCCACTGTCCACAACAGCAGGAAACAGGGGGCTCCTGGCGACTGAGGAGCACCCCCCCTTGGAGTCCAAGGAGTCACGGAGTGAGGCTGCTGCAGACCCCGAGGCCCCTCTCCCCGCGCAGTCCCACCCTGAAGTCAGCAGAGGCCAGGAGCAACGAGGGCGAGTGGAACGGATCCCGGTCTGCTCACAAGGAGACCACAAGGGTGACCCAGCCCAAGGTTTTCTTGCTCTGCATCACCAACAGAGAGAGAAACGCACAAGTGGGGTTGCCAACCCACAGGGCTGCTGTGCCATTGCAAGTTGCCCCACAGACAGCCAAGTAACAGGTGCTCCATGAAGTCTGGCTGCACCAGTTGGCTCACAGCCTGCCACTGAGTTGGAAGAGCCACGGGGGCCTGACTGGAACTGGTAGTCCAGCAACCAAGTCCAGTGCTTGGGAGGGGGAGTGGTGCCCCCAGAGTGTACACGCAGTGGTGCCTTGTAGAGGGCGGGAGCATGCTGGCTCAGAACGTTACCCTTCCCTCTCCGGGGGGCGGGGGCTGTAGTGTAACGTTGTGCTTGCTTCCCCTGTTGGGGTGGTGAGGCAGAGTTGGTTGTCCAGTTCCAGTTGGGTGTCTCCTGGGGCAGAATCCTGAGGAGACAAGTGTTAAGACAATATCCTTGCCATGCGTATCGTTCTGAGGGATGTGAAGTTGTTTGGGCCAAGTGCTCCCTTTGTGGGCCAAGAGTCTTGTCACCATGGTTCCCAACAACACCAACATTCCTCTTTGAGAGACCAGAGAGAGAGGACTCCACGCCACCTGCCCTGTGATCTGACTGGGGCTCGCCCTGATATATATACGCTGGGGTGAATTTCAGGGTTTTTCCAATGGTGAAACGTCTGAGAATTGTAGCGTGAAAGGATTCATGGCCAGACATGATGTTCAACGAAACAGGGAGTATGGGATTAAAAGCCATGTATTTTTTCTTAAAAGGAACAATAAAACTTTTAAAACAAGACCCGATGTTAAGAAAAAATACAAGTACACGAAGGAATCAAAGTGACAGCCAAGATAAAAGTTTCAGTTTCCTTACGAAGTCAACGTTTTCTCCTAATATTCCTAGGACATTGCCAAGACAGGCACAGTACAGATTACTGTTAGATGACAGATTCCTTGGAAAGCAAATCGCTGGTGTTTTATGAATTCCCTGGAAAGCGCGGTAAGCGCTAGACGAGTTGATTGCAGACCAGAAACAGCTGCTTGAACATCAGGTGAAATGGACAATGTCTTGACAATGTCCTAGGAATATTAGGAGGAAACGTTGACTTCGTAAGGAAACTGAAACTTTTATCTTGGCTGATTCCTTCGTGTACTTGTAAAATGGGTATGTGTTTGGACTAAGGAAAAACGCTGCAACATCGGGTCTTGTTTTAAAAGTTTTATTGTTCCTTTTAAGAAAAAATACATGGCTTTTAATCCCATACTCCCTGTTTCGTTGAACGTCTGAGAATTTTCCAGTTCTAGAAGACAACAGAAGCTTCTTGGGGAGGTCTCCCTGCACCCCCCTCTTGCTGTGTGAAGCTTTGAAGAAACAAATGAGTCTCTTTGGTGCATTTCTACCTTCCTCCTCTGTGTTTGCTTCCTTTCAATTCATATTTGCCTCCCTTCAAACTAGTTCCCGCCTGCCTGGTCTTTTTCTCAGAAGAGACCCAGTCAATGGAATGCTAAAGCATCTCAATTGCTTGCTCTTTCCAAGCAAGCCGCTAGCAGCTATTTCAGCTCTGTAGCGTATTATTCATCGGTGACCAAGAAGAGGGAAATGTAAATATAAATAGCACCCAACTGACGCTGCTGCTATGAAATGTAGTTGAAAGAAAAAGAGCATGAACTCTTGGACGGCTGACAGTACAGATCATTTCAGGACCCAGGAAGACTGACAGACAAGGAAACAAAGTAAAGGGTGGATGGTTGCAAGAGTTAAAAAAGAGGACGAGGAAGGAAACAGCCCACATTGAAGGAGAGAGAAAATAGAGAACGTTCTCTCATTCCCCACAGCAGAGAATTCCAACAAATATGTGGAAGAGCATATTTTTAAATAATTGGA
Organism: Plestiodon gilberti rubricaudatus; assembly: GCA_026170595.1. Lineage (NCBI taxonomy): Eukaryota > Metazoa > Chordata > Lepidosauria > Squamata > Scincidae > Plestiodon > Plestiodon gilberti. The sequence continues at coordinate 24,530,436 of JANXHW010000013.1, forward strand.
TGCAATTGTTATATTAAAATTTGGAAGCCTCTGCCGAGGGTTGAAAGTGGGTGTTCATCTTGTTATCTTCTCCAAGACTGCATACATATTACCACAGTGGTGGATGCAGAAATCGGGAAAGGGAAGCTGCCTTGCCAAGAAAAGAAAATGATTAATTTAAAATAAAATAAATGAGGCACCACCGGTGCATTTACGCTTTTGTAAAGAGCGGCATCCCATTGGGAAAGAAAATGCCACCTCTACAGGGCAAAGAGAAAAGTCAAAAAATTTAATTTCATTTGGCTCAACGCATCGGTAATCCAGGTGTCTCTTTTCTATTTTTGAAGGTGTCTATGAAAACGTCAAGCAATGGAATCGGCTTCTGCTTCTATCAGGCAAAAAATGTCAAAAATTTAGCTTTTATAAATGTAAACATTATGAATGAAATCTGTAAATTTGAGGCCAAACTAGATGTTCCCAATGAGTTCACATATCTGACCCCAAGACTGAGGGGAGGCTGGATTAAGGACAGGAGATTCCAATCAACTGAACTTGGAACCAGGCTTTTCATTTCCTCTTCATTAAAACATCCAGGTGCTGCAGAGAATCCTGGGAAATGTGTCCGTTGACTTCAATGGGATGGAACATTGCTCCATGCCACATTGTTTCTCATTTTGTTATCTTCAAGCTAGGAACGGGGGGGGGGGGGGGGAGCAGAGGTGTCACTAAGGTTTGCAACACCCAGTGCGAGAGCTCATCGCATCACCCCAGTGGTGTCACTAGGGTTGGTGTGTGTGATAACTCATGATGCCACCCCCATTAACTTTATTTTAATATATAATTTGCAGTTACCTCTGGAATAAGCAAGGCTGTTCCCCCAGATTCCTCCAAGGGTCTCAGGGGTCCTTCAGTCTATTCCTGCAGTGGGACATTTTCTCAGTTCTCTTCTCTGTCATAGAAAATCTGCAAGGGCTGGAGAAGACATATTCGTTTGAGGTGGGTGACGCAATCCTGAACTGCTTCTATTTATTTATTTTAAAAAATTATACCCCGCTTTATCCTATGCAAAAGGCCAATGCCCAAGGCGGCTTACAACAAGGATTAAAATACATAATTAAAAAAAAATACATAAAATAAATTAAAAACAATAAAATCCACTGGGGGGTGACAATATAGAGCAGAGAAGCAGCAAAGCAGAACATACTGAGGCACTGGAGTCAGACAACAACCCATCACCCAAACGCGAGACGATAGAGAAACGTTTTGAGCCCTCGCCAAAAAGCCATGAGGGAGAGGGTGGTACTCAAGTCCCCTGGCAGGGAGTTCCACAGTTGTGGCGCCACAACAGAGAAGGCTCGCCCACGTGCTGCCATTCCCTTAACTTGCAATAGAGGTGGCACCCGCAGGAGAGCCCCCTCAGATGACCTAAGAGAGCGGGCCGGAATGTATGGGAGAAGGCTCAGATATCAGATACCCCTCAGATATCCTGGACCCAAACCATGAAGGGCTTTAAAGGTCATTAAAGCACCATTCTGTTCAGGGATTGCATCACCCCAGGGTTGGTGGTGATCAGATGAGATCCAGTGGCGTTCCCAGCCCTCCCGGCGCCTGGGGGGCGGGGTTGGAGCACCCCCCCAAGCAGCCGGACTCGGAGCTGAGCACCCACTCGGCGCGTCCCCGGCCTGCGGAGGCTCCGCTCCGTAGGCCGGGGACAAGCCCTCCTCAAAGCGACCGCAGGCGCAAACCCTATAATAGCCGGCGCGACGCGTTCGGCCCTCTCAGAAAGCCCTCGACCGCCAAACTGGGCAGTCGCTCTGAGGAGGGCTTATCCTCGGGCCGGGGACACGCCGAGTGAGTGCGCTGCTTCAGAGGGGCGCGCCAGCTGGGCTCCGGTGCCACGCCGCTCTGCGCAGCCCCGAGCCCGGCTGCCGTGCCCCCTGCCCACTCAGCGCCTGGGGTGGAGCACACCTGCTCCCCCCATATTAGAACGCCTCTGATGAGATCACCAATAAATTATCTGCATCTTGAAGCCAGGACGGTATTGTCCAAAAGGGGAGGGGGAGATGAACAGTAGGGCAGAGCTGTTTCCCCCAGGGCAGGAACCTACCCTGAAAAGGGATAGAGCCAGGATGGTGTCGTGGTTTGGGAGTCGGACTTAGATCTGGAAGATTCAGGTTCAAATCCCCGCTCAGCCACGAAGCTTCCTGGGTGACCTTGGGCCAGTCACTATCTCTCAGCCCCACCTACCTCACAGGGTTGTTGTGAGGACAAAAAGGAGTCGAGGAAATATGTACACCACTCTGAGCTCCTTGGAGGAAGGGCGGTATAAAAACGTGAAAAATAAAATAAAAATAAATAAATAGACCTGGTAGAATAGTTAGAACCCACTGTGGTTTATTTTTCCTGTTCAGTAAAGTTTATAATCCCATTTATAAATCCAAATCCTTGCCTCTTGTATTATTGGGGCACATGGGCAATAAACACAGCTCCCCATTTTGAGAGGAACTGGTCAGGTCATCACTCTCCGCCTATTTTGTATAGAATTGCAGCATTTCCAGCAAATCCCTCTTTACAATGTCCTCCTTTCCTGCAGCCGGTTCAAAATATCAGGAAAGTGGCTCAGCCTCATTGGAGCCGTTGCACGGCTGAACATTGTTGCCAAGTCTGCTCTGCCTGTGTTTACAGGGCAGTAAATGACCAATTCGATTGCAAAGTCACGATTCCGGAGGACAAATCAGCGTGGGGAGTGCGCTTGTGACCATTCCGTTTTGGAACACACGTTGTGTGTGGTGCGCTGACAAGCAATACATAAATGGATTGATTAAAGCCGAACATGTGGAGAGCAGAGTGACCCTTCGTTGCCATAGAGAACAGCTGCTGTCTTAAGAAGCTTCACTGCAAGTTGACTGCTAAATCCCTCCACCCCCCAAAAAAATCTTCTCCCTAGTGTTCAAGATGTGTGACTCCACACATCTGGAGTTCATTACTTCCTTTCCTCTCCAGCACCTGACAAATGTCCTTGGAGAGATCTGATAGTTCTCATCTGTGTTTCAACAGCAAAACTCTCCTTTTCGGAACTGTCTCCTTAAGGATCACTGTTGCTGCGGCAAGGAGTAAGCTGTTTTATAGGGACAACCGGCCCATCTAGCTCTGTGTTGTTGACAGGGACTGGGAGTCCAGTCGCTCTCCATGGTTCCAGACAGGAAGTTTCCTCCTCCCGTTCCTGAAGGGATTGAACCCTTCTTGCATGCAAAGCAACACTTTTGCCACTGAGCCAGGTCCCATGCCCTTTAAGCTGATCCTTGGGGCAGTGGCGGAGCGCGGAGCGCCCCCACCCCACGGTGGAAGTGACATCACGGCTGCAGCCGTTAAGGACTCTAGCGAGGCGCAGGGCAGGCGGGAGGGCCAAACCCGCCACCACTGCTCCTCGCTCGCGCCAACGAATGGCGCAAGTCGCACCGCCACTGAACACCCTGACCAGAAATGACAGCCGCCCTCCCGGCGCCCAGGCGCATGGGGGCGGGGCCTGCGTAGCGTCACGGCGACGCGCCCCACCCCGCTCAATTTGCACACACCCCGCCCGTTTTCGGCTCATTTTGGAGCCGAACGGGCTCCAGGGAGGGAAGGAGGGCTGATCCAGCGCGGATGGTGAGTGCTCCGTGTGCGCCCCCCGCCCACCCGAGCGCCTGGAGCTCCTGCTCCACGCTCTCCACCGTAGTTCCGCCGCTGACCCTGACACCCCCTGCCTGCCTGTTTTCTGGAGGCCTGCTCCCATTGCCCGGGGGGCCACCGCCCCCCCCGTACAATGCCTCTGCCTTTGGGAATTGCGTAGAACGGGGGTTCCCAACCCCTTCCTGGCCAAGCACCATCTCCGGCGCGACTCTCCTGCTGCATACCACCGGAAGTGACAGGCAAAGACATCATTGTCAGTTACTTCCGGGTTTTCAGGTTTTTAGAAGCCAGAAAACACAGGTAGGAGGCTCTGGGCGGCTGGGAGGGCCCTTCTCAGCGTTCCTGAGAGGCTCGGCCAAAGGCAGGAACCTCTCGGGAGCGAAAACGCACCTCTGAAAGTGCCGTGTCAGAGTGGGGGTCTGGCGGTCCAAGTATCACCAGCAGTCAGCCCAAGTACCACTGGTGGTACCAGTACCACTGGTTGAGAAGCCCTGGAGTAGAACATTCTAAATAGCCATAACAGAACCATACCAAGGCTTACCACATTGAGGCCTGATCAGGATATCGCAAATGTATCCAGTTGGCTGCCAAGGTTGTGCGTCTGGGTGCCCCAAATTTGGGTAGTCCTCTTGGCAATGTTTAGCAGATGTGCACACTGGGAAACTGCTGCGACCCTCCTGAGGTTTGGTCGTAACCCATTCCTGGGCCCGGACTCACCTGCTGAAGACTTCCGTTCTAAATGGTTTTTCATCCGTCCTCCCTGGTTGGATTTGAGCGTGAATAAGACTCGATTCTGCTCGACTGATGCAGATGTCTGAGTTCTGTATTAGGTTTTCGTCTGGCAGAGGTGCCAGTTCTTGGACGGTTCACAGATGAAAGAGACTGCTGGAAGACAAAAGTCCCTCCGATAATAAAAGCTGAACTTAATCTTTATAAACGGTATTGATTTTGTGTGTACGCCAGGTTTCTGGCCAGTCCCAGTGATCGGTTATCACTTTAACCACCCAAGGTCACTTTGGAGTCATTTGGCACAAAGGGATGGAATGACAATCCGATAATACTGCTTTGGTGTTAGGGACAAGTTGAACCCCAGAAGGAAAGCGTAGTGAAACCGTTTCACCACATCCCTTGATAAATAATGAAAACATTATTAGACAGAGCCTAATCAGTGCTGGTTTATTGGTGATGTGTGTGTGTGTTTTGTTTTTAAATTTGTGAAAGCTTTGCTCGTATGAGCAAAGATTTTAAGCCTTAATACAGACGGCAACTACATTGCCAAGTAGCGACAAGCAGACCGATGTGAAGCTATCTGTGTACTGGGGCCAAGGTCAGCCTGTCCTGTCCACAAGATGGACAGAGGTAGTCGTCGCAGGTGGTAGACAATCTCTGCCGCACGAACACATCCTTTCCAACTCATATGGAGCCAGGATGGTGTAGTGGTTTGGGAGTTGGACTTAGACCAGGAAGATCCAGGTTCAAATCCCCGCTCAGCCACGAAGCTTCCTGGGTGACCTTGGGCCAGTCACTATCTATCAGCCCCACCTACCTCACAGGGTTGTTGTGAGGACACAAAAAAAGGAGGGGAGGAAATATGTACTCCACTCTGAGCTCCTTGGAGGAAGGGCGGTATAAAAATGTGAAAAATAAATAAATAAATAAATAAATAAATAAATAAATAAATAAATAAAAATATCCTTGAGAGTTGAAGTATACCTTCTAGTCATTGAATGGGGGGTGGGGGGGTGGAGGGAAGTCTCACCCCCACCGAATCTGAGAAGATTGGCTTATGAATGTATGAGGCTGCCTTCTGCGGAGTTCCAGACCCTTGGTCTACCTAGTTCATATTGTCTACACCAGGGGCGTCAAACTCGTTTCATACAGCAGGCCGAGTAGCATTCATAGTGCCTGCTGAGGGCTGGAAGTGACATCATTAACCTGGAAGTGATGTCATTAAGGAGATGAAGGCCACAAATAAGCACTTTGTTCTCATGTAGGAACTCATTAGTTGCAAATGACAGAAGAGCAAATCTTGATCATATTTTCAAGAAATGGGAGAGCCCAATTATCACATGGGCTGCCCTTTCAGCTGCGTCGCTTCTGCCTAGGCATCAATTCGCAACTCAAGTGCCTTGCGAAGTGACTCTTTGGCAGAAATGGCGCTGCTGAAAGGATAGCCCACGTGATAATTGGGCTCTCCCAGAGCCTTGGTAGTATCTCCCTCTCTCACCCCTCTTGGTTTCCCCCTTCCCTCATAGCGTTCCTTGCCGAGGCCGACTTCTCTCTCTCTCTCTCTCTCTCTCTCTCTCCCCCAGAGCCTTGCCAGAAGCAGTGCTGCGGAAAGGGCAGCGCTGGGAGATCCCAGTTACCATGTGGGCCGGATAAAGAGCTTCCAAGGGCTGTATCCAGTCCATTGGTCTTATGTTTGACACTCCTGGTCTACATCAACTGGCAGAGGCTCTCCAGGGTCCCAGATAGGAGCTGCCAGGAACTGAATCTGGGACGTGGAACATGCAAAACAAGTGCTCAACCCAACCACTAAGAACATAAGAACCTCAGAAGAGCCTGGCTGCTGGATCAGGTCAAAGGCCCATCTAGTCCAGCTTCCTGTATCTCACAGTGCCCCCCCCCCCAGATGCCTCAGGGAGCACACAGCCAACAAGACAACCTGTTTCCTGCTGCCACTCCCCTGCACCTGGCACAGAGAAAACCTACTTCTAAAACCAGGAGGTTGCATATGGCTTGTAACTTGTGATGGAGTTTTCCTCCATGAATTCATCCAATCCACTTTTAAAGGCATCTAGGCCAGTTGCCATCACCACATCCTGTGGCAAGGAGTTCCACAGATTAATGACACACTATTACTATTACCAACACTGACGTATGGTGCTCTCTGGGACTTCAGGCAGGAACCTTACCTGGAAATGTCAGGGATTAATTCTGGGATCTTTCGCACACAAAGCAGCTGCCTACCACTGAGCTATAACGCCATCCCCGTATACAGCATAGGTAAATGAGTATGCAAGCTGGCCTTAAGGAGGCACAGGATGCTAGACTGGATCAAACTAATTGTTTTTGTAGCCCAGAATCCTGTTTACTGACAGTGAAGCAAATGCCCCTAGAGAAAGCTTCGAAGCAGAGCCTGGCAGTAGCATCCATCTCCTGTTAATCCCCACATCAGCTTCTTAAAGGTACACCTTTGGCACTTGGGATTAGTAGCACAAATAGACTATAATCCATGTCTGCCTTTTTGTGTGTGTTTTTCATCATTAAAAAAAATAATCTCACCTTTTTATTGTATGAATACCCATAGATTTTCACGAATGGGGCAAATACCAGGTGTATTAGGGGAATGTGGCATGTCCCAATCTGACCCCCCACACACACACACTGCTTTTTAAAAGAGCAAAGAGGCATCACTTTGGCAGCTTCAAATAAGAGCAATTAAGATGCAAACCCTGATGCAGTTGCTCTCGTCCTTTAGGTTGACAAAAAGATCAAAGTGGTCTTTGAAATGTTGGGGTTCTTTTTTTAAAGGAAGTCAGGAAATCCTCTTAGATTTTGATTGTTGTTGGGGAGGTAAATGGGCGCTAGGAAAAAGGAAAGCATAGCCAGGGTGTCAGGGATGAGGGAGATTCGAAGGACCCTCTCGTCCAAGAGGTGGCCTGATCAAATATACAGCATTGATGAAATGCTGATATGACTTGTCCCGACGGGTCTGGTAGCATGGATTCTTACAGATCAAAAGAACAGAGGTCTGTCTGTGCAAAAAAAAGCCCTCCAGCAGGCTGGGTTTTGACAGGCAGCTTGGCAGAAGATCTCAGCCGTGGAGGATCAGGGCTGAGAACAGAAAAGCAAGGCTGTCCCAGTAGCCAACATCTCATGAAAGATCATCTGTGTTGGAGGAATAATGAGCTGTATGACAACCTGGTGCTGATTTCATTCTTAACACAGCACCAACAGCCTATCTGGAATGCTCACAAGCTTTTTGGTTCAGTCAGAACTTAGGAGCTCTGAAACTGACCAGAAGACATCAGTAGAGCAGCTGTATGAATCTAATAATCTAAGTATTTTAATGGTTAAACTCGAGACAAGCAATTGGCTTTTAATGGTTAAGCTCAAGGCAAGCAACTATGTTCCATCTCTCAAATGAGAGGCTTTCTCCCATCCCAGGCACTTAGTTTAACTCCTGCTCTTCAGTTAACTCCTCCTAAGTCTTTAAGGATGGTGGTTTCCTGTAATTAATTCCAAAATTGTCGTATGCATGGTTTACTGCAGTTGTTCAATACCTTCAGTTTATTGGCACGATTCTTCCTTCCATGTTACCAATGCACAGCTGTGCTCCACCCCCCATGTGACCCTGCTAGCAACGCAACTGATGAGCACCACTTGAAAAATTGCAACTTAGCCAGTGTCTTGCCCAAACCCAACTTCTCCTCCTAGGAGCAAGTTTGTTCACTTTTAAATAATTTCAATCTGAAATTATTCTCTCAGATGCCCGCTTCGACTGACAACACCTCAAATAGTTAATGCTGTGTGTAAAAACAAGCTGAACTCAGATGGACAATTAACCCAAATTTATTGTTTTACAGCATCCCTGATCTCCAACACCGTAAATTATCCCAAAGCAGAAACCCTTCTGCAAAACAGTCCACAGAAAGAAGCCAGCCCCTGCTGTCTTCCTTCTCCCAAGTCACTCTCAAACCGGGCTCTTTCAGCTGGCGTCCAAGCAGGCAGCAGGCCGGTCTCTTCCTTTCCCCGTCGGCTCAGCGTCCTCCAGCTGGGCGTGGGTCTCCAGAAGTCCGGCGTGCAGTCCTCCTCCCGCTCCTAGGCAGCCACGTCCCGTCATCCCTCAGCGAGCCAGGATGCAAGAGTAGCAAGCCAGTCCTCGGCAAGATCTTGCTTCCTTTTATACTAAAAAGCCTTCATTAGTTCATTATGGATCACAGCTGGGGGCTGTGCAAAAGTCCTAATTATTAGTATCAAAACTCCTAATTATTAGTATCACCTGGGGGGTACACCCTGCATGGACGGTAGGTGTGCCTCCACCCACGCAGTCCTGGGTGTTAACCCCTTGCTGCCCAGTCCTGTCAAAGTCCTGTCAAAAGTCCAAGTCTTCATCTGTTAACTCCTTGCTGCCCGGATCTGTCAACAAGGGTCCACTGCTGACACCACATTTGGCTCCTGCCAGTCTGCTGGATCTTCTTCCACTACAGCCAGTCAGCAGGGTAAAAACCAAGCAACTCGGATCCTTGCAACCAACCTACTCTCAGGCAGCGTGAATTGGCCAGGGCCTGACTGCACCTCCCCCACCCCTCATCCACCTCCCACTCTCTGGATTTAAAAGAAAGAGCAAAAGAGTGGGGAGAGGGGGGGCAGTCTTCTCTCCGCCGCACTCACGCTCTGTCCCCCTCTTGCTTTTTGAAACCAGGGAACATGAGGGAGAGGGAGGGGGCAGCATTTGCTGTGGCCCCTCAGTGCCAGGAGGGGTCGGGGAAAACACGTCTGAAACCGAAGGAACGTGATGCTGCTGCAAGCTGCACAAACACAGGGCTTTGTACAGCATTCAGAAACAAAACCCGGACTGATGGATGGAGTCTTGGTGCTGCGCTGATTCCTTTCCCCAAACAGGACCAGTTCGCTTGGACCTCCAAAAGCTCGGGAGAAAAACAGAAGAGGGAGAAATACTTCTCATCACTCATGTTCAGACTCAATCATGAATCTCACCAGAAGAATGAATGATTATTTACCTAGTCTACCACTCAGGGTTTCTGTGAGGCTAAAATAGGATCAATCCAAGTACATTATCAAGGACCATTGAAGGAAGGAGAGGATTCTAATCTGTTAATACCTAGGATTCTCTGAGGTTGGTTGAAACTTGCCACCAGATATACTCATGTGTGTGTATGTACATTATGGGTATGTGTTGACCTTTGACCCTATCATGTGGCGAAAACTCATTCAGGTCCTGTTGCACATTTGAATTGGCCCAAGCAATGCATTGTGTAAACTGATTCAACGCCCTGAAATTAATTAGACGGAACAGGCCTAAATTCCTGTACTTCTGCTTAGCTGGATTATGGATTGGTTTATAAGTCCACCTGCCACGGATAGTTTGCAAAAGAGTATAAATAAAATCACTTCGAAACTCATTATTAGCGCTCCTTCCTCAGCGTAGTTTATTATGGTAATCTCACAGCGTGATGCGCTTCTCACCTCTTTCCAAATACCGAAACATTACAAACCCTCTTACATAGTCATGGTGTTAATTATTAAGCGCTGTAAACGGTGCAGATAAAGGCTCGGTGCCATCATTTTCCTGCTAATTTTTGTCTCTCGGGTGGAAAATCTAATGCTTTAATCCATATGCTTATGGCATATGGGAAGGCAGAAAGTGTGTGTGTGTGTGTGTGTGTGTGTGTGTGTGTGTGTGTGTGTGTGTGTGTAGCACATCAGAAATCTATCTTTGCAAGAGTTCACAGAATGCCTGCATTTCTCTGTTTCATATTTGGATCTGGAACATCAAACGTCTGACATCTGTCTGATTTTCAGTAGAGAAATATACAGTAGCATGTCAGCAGTCAAGTATATGAGGAGCACATCTTTGTAGAGATGAGCCAGAATGGCGCTGAGATTACTCTTGCAGATGATTTGAGATGGGGTTTTGTTCCTTTTCTTTCTTCCTCAACCCCCCCCCCTCCCCGGGCATAGCCTTTGTAACTAAAAGCTGCTCTAATCTTAAGTGCCCCTCCACAGTTCAAGACCTGTGTGAGCCCTCAACATCAATGGACGTACAGCACTTCCACAAACAACTCGTTTATTTCATGCATCACTCTAAAGGTCCCATCTGCTCAGACTTCAGAAAGGACAGCCTGTAGACCTGATGTTTGATGGAATCCTCCAAACCCCAAAGGAGATGAAAAATATCTCTTGATTGACACTTCTGCTTGCTTCTGTAGGGATTATGCACTGACCATAAAACTCCCCCTCTTTGATTCGGTGCCAATCAGTGTTACATTCGCTGCCTCCCTTGTCCAACAATGTTATTTTTATAGACTTCCAATTCCTCAAGGAATCTGAACAAATCCATTTTTTTTCAGTGAATTTGTCTTGTTTTAACTCTTGCTTCCCAACGCCTTGCTCTTTCATCTGTAGCAACTTCATTTCAGGCAAGGACAGTGGCAGCGACTCCTTGAATTCGGGCAGCTAAGAAACGCAGCGTTCTTTTTATGTTTGATAAGCTCGTCTGTTGCCAGACCCAAAACGTTCATCCGGCTTCTCCCTCTTTCCAATGGTGAATGGTCACCAGCTGTCTCCTATATCCTTAAACTTGTCTCTTCTAGACTAATAGTGCAATCCTGTGCAGTTCTACTCTGAAATAAGTCCTATTGTTTTCAATGGGATTTACTCCCATGAAGGTGAGTATAGGATTACAACCTAGATCACTTTCATTTCCTAGAACGCTCCTGGTTTCACTTTGATTGTTTGTGTGCAGGTGGCACACCAGCACCTGAAGATCTAGTGCTCGGATGAAGTAGACTGCAGTCCAAATGATGGCGAATTAAATTTATTTATTCGCATTGAAGGTGCCACAAGACTGCATGCTACGCGCTGCGGCAAGGAGAGTCATGCTGGCCACATGACCACGGAGGCGTCTTCGGACAACGCTGGCTCTTCGGCTTTGAAATGGGGATGAGCACCACACCCTAGAGTCGGACACGACTGGACTGAATTGTCAGGGGTCACCTTTACCACCTTTACCTTAGGCCCCATTTGGCTATCAGATTGCCCTCCCCACCATCCTAGTATGCAGCGCAACCTCCACTCCCCCCCCACTTTGGATTGGACTGGGCTGTGAGTGACTTTGTCTCCCATATGGCTACAAGGAGCCAGTTGCTCTCAGCGATGACCCCTTCTTAATGTGATTCCTTCCCCAGGACAAAAGAGCAAATTGCATGTTGTACAGGAGATTCATGATGGTTTTGTGTCCCCCCCCCTCAGTGCATCATGGGGAGGGGGGCTGCGGTTTTTATTGGAGACATGATGCCTGTGAATGGTTTGACCCTTCCCCCGTGCACCATTTTCCTGATCTGTTGTGCTTTCTTCAGCTGCTATTTGGTCCAAGGGGAAGGGAAAAAAAACACCCCAGGCACAGAACATAGTCACAAAGCTGGAGCAGCATCGTGGCTAAGGGACGTAGCTGTCAATCAGTCCTTGCCTGGTTCGTTTTGCCTCTGCCCTGAACTACTAAGTGATCTTAGGCAAGCTGCTCTTGTTCAGCTCGGCTGCAATAGGGGATAATAATCCTTAGATATTTCACAGAATTGCTGTAAGGCCAACATCAAGATAATATATATGATGCTCCAAGAGTGCTATATACAGGTTGAGTATTAGGATTATTCTCCCCTTGGAGCAAATAGAAACTTAAGGAGATGATTTCTACCAGGAAAACAGGACGGAGGAGCGGAGGCCCCCCCCCCCAAATTCCTCTTGCTGCTCCTCCACTCGTATTTGAAGCCCCTGAGGTGGGATGAACGTAAAACTAGAAGGTGTGGTCTGGCACTCATAGCTCTCCCACAAAACGTGTAGGGTGGTTTTTTACATTTTTACACTGCTCTTCCTCTTTGTTGTCTTGTGTGCTCCCTGAGGCATCTGGTGGGGCCACTGTGTGACACAGGAAGCTGGACTAGATGGGCTTTTGGCCTGATCCAGCAGGGCTCTTCTTATTTCTTATGTTCAAGGAGCTCAGATTGGTGCACATGGTTCCTTCCCTCCTTTTGTCCTCACAACAACCCTGTGAGGTAGGCGAGGCTGAGAGATAGTGACTGGCCAGGGATTTGAACTGGGATCTTCCAGGTCTAATGGTGCAATCCTATGATGTCTGAGCACCAGTGCTGCAGCCTCAGCACTGACGCCGGCTGTCGATAATATAATGTAAGGCTCATTTTGAGACCCAAAGATGCCATCCTGTCAATGTTGAATCCAGACAATGCGCACGATGGAGCAGGTAAGGCCACTTCGAGCAGCGCTGGGGCTGGGCGGATTGGGCCTCTCAGAGTGGGGAGGGGGTTGGCACCTTTGTTGGACGCCAGACCCTCTTTACCTGGCAGCGGACACGGGGCTGCATGGTTCTCCACCAGCTGCAAAGCTGGCAGACAACCGAGTAGCCCCATTGCAGCAACTGGGGGGTTACCTGGGGTAAGTGGGCATTGACCCGCTTACCCTGAGTAGTCCTCCAGCCAGTCCCTTCCCTGAATAGGATTCAGCATGGGCCGTGCGGACCACACTGACAAGCCTACGCCGGGGTGCGTGTGTGTGTGTGTGTAGGATTGGGCTGCCCCTCCAACACCCAAACCCACGACACCATCCTGGCTCTCTCCAGGTTGTTGAGGACCTGGGACAAAAGCTTGAAGTGGGTCCAATCAGGATTGACCTGGGTAGGTGGACCTTCCAAAGGACGTCGGCCGTTGGCCAGATCCACCTCTGACCTCCTGCTGTGATGGTGCTGTGATATTTGTTGTGTGTGTTTGAATAGTATTGGTGCTTGTAATGATGACTTAAATGGGTTTAATGATGTGTCAAATGATTTAGACTCTGTTCTGCTAATGAGCATATGCTCTGCTTTGAGGCCCCTTTGGGGGATAAAGATTATGGGGTATCAGCGGACTGATAGAACAGAGACACATAAAGGTGGGTTGCTTGCAGTTATATCAGTTGTGAATATATTTAGATTGTGAGCCCTTTTGGGACAGGGAGCCATTTCGTCATTTGATTTTGTCTGTAAACCGCTTTGTGAACTTTTTGTTGAAGAGCGGTTAATAAATAATAATAAATAATATCAGAGGCTGGAGTATCTGCACCAGGATTACTCAGTACTAGGCTTACCAGATTTTCTGGGACCCCCAAGGAGGGCGGAAGTGACATCACAGGAAGGCAGGTCAAAAACTGTGATGTCACTTCCGCCGGAAGTGGGCGTGTCCACAGGTTCTTGTTGGGCTTGTGTGCAATACTTGCTGTGTGAGGCTAGTCCACAAAGTGAATACAGTACAGAGAGAAACGTATCTGAAATGAGTAGCTGTCCAAGATTGCAGACTTGGGAGCTGGTATAGTGCAGAGGGTAAGAGACGGGAGCAGTGCGCCAAGACTTCCCAGGTTTGAATCTTGCCAGGGGGAGGTGTTGCAAACGTGCTGTAAGGCACGTTTGTGGTACCCAGAGAGTTAGCGGGGCCGGCGGTGAGGCCAGTGCCACTACTCCCCTGGCGCCCAACGCAAGTAAGGCCTGCCGGTCAGGGCAGGGGAGGCTCCGGATTGGGCCATTGGGCCCAGGAGAGGGGCAGGGATATTGGTGGCACACTCCGCTGATATCCTATGCCCCTTCCTGGGCCTGGCCAGTCTTACATGGGCCTCCACGGATTTGCACCAGCCATTTTGCCGACGCGCATCCGAGGAGGCCCATAGGGATTTTGGGGCTCTCCCTGCGGGAAAGGGATGACCAAGGTGACCAATCTGGGCTAGGATCCAGCACAGAATTGTGCTTAGCGTGCTATGGCGGATCTTAGGCAGGATTGGGCTGCCTGACAATACATGCACTGAACAATCAGAAAGTGCTCTACAAATATTATTACTTCATAGGCATATAAATATAATTATTTTTATTAGAATCTTTTCTGTATGTACCATATGTGAACTTTTTTTTTGCTGAAGATGGTATATAAATCTTCTTTTTATTATTATTATTATTATTATTATTGTTGTTGTTGTTGTTGTTGTTGTTGTTCACAGTCCACCAGATGATTGGACCGACATTTTTTGGACTCTCACTAGTTCAAATTGTAGCCAAGAACTTAGGAGCTAGTGAGGTATTGTTGAAATATGTGGCATGTTCCATTAGCGTGGCTTTTTGCAGCTGTTTGGTGGTTATCTTGTCTATGCCAGCATTGCCCAGATGTTTTACATCTGGCGCTCCGATCACTACTGTGGAACGGTTGTCGCTTTCTTTCCCTAGAGACGCTGAACTTCAATTTCTAAATCTTTATATTTCGTAAACTTTCCCAGCTCTTTTTCTTCAATTCTTCTGTCTCCAGGGATTGCAACTTCATCGTCATTGTCATTGTTGTAGTAGTAGTAGTAGTAATTATTATTCCACGTGATGGCCTGGATGGAGTGTTGTGGCAGGCCCAGATTCAATTCTTTTCTTAGCCAAATGGTTGCTGTGGACCTAATATCAGTATTCTTGTCATCTGCTACCTCAGAGGTTTGTTGTGAGGCAAAGTGAGAAACAAATTGTGAATTCCATTCTACACTGAAGCACACAAGAAAAATAAATGATACATGAGAAAACTCTGAAGAGAGATTTCCACGTAGGCAAAGGCCACAAAAGTACAGTGTGCATTTTTCCGAAGCTGAGCAGGGCCTGCTTCCTAGGTTGCTTGGTCTTCAGCTTGCATCACGTGGAGATTATCATTATTATTTTTTCGGAGCGTGCTGTGAATACTTGCCGAGTTCGACAACGGCTACTGGAAAAAAAAAAGTCCACATGAATAATGAATTAAAAAATGAAGCTGGTTGCTCTTTAAAACTGCTGAGACAACACAGCATAAACCCCCCTCTTTCGACCCTTTTTCATTTTTTGTCCCCCCCTTCTCCAAATGGTATTTCTGACACAAGACGTCCTGCTGAGGAATTAAAAGGGGGGGGACTCCTATTAATAATTGATGCTTCCTTTACTCTCAGATACCTGGAGGAATATTTCTCTGTAGTTCTTTGTCAAAGGTAATAACTATCCAAGAATCAAAAGCAGAAAGGGGGAATGGCTCACGGCACTGTGAACATTTTGATGCTCAGTTAATTCTCTAGTCCCATTTCGATGCCTAAAAGCAAAAACCAACCAAACAAAAAAACACCAAACAGCAGCAGCAAAACCAAACCATTAAAGCTTCAATCCTATGTGCACTTTCCTGGAAGTAAGCTCCATAGAACACAGTGGGACTTGCATCTGAATAGACATGCAAAGGATTGCACTAAAGGACGGTTTTTTAGATGGGGATAAAAATCAATTCGTGAAAGATTTGTTATGAAATTCATTTGCATAGCTGAAACCTGAGTGTAATGTCAGTTCAGACAATTAGTTGCCTTGTAGGAGCCTTGTGAATAATTCTGGGCTGTGTTTTTTAACACAGAGGATGCCAAGGGAGAAATAAATCTGTTGCCAGGTGACCGTCTGAGGCCTCGAAGGAGGAACAGTAGCTTGGTTAGCATCCATCATGGTGGTCATGCACATCTTTTGCTTGCAGAAGGTCCCAGGGAAGTCAGAGAAACATTCCTGTCCCAAACCACAAAGAGCCATTCCCAGTCTGCATTAATTATGCTGAGGAACCAGAGTCAGACTCAGTAAGACAGCGCAATCCTGCCTAAGTATCTGACGGGCGACCCAGGGCCACCCGCCGGATCCTATCCGCGTTCCGGGCCGAATGAGATTGGCCCAGGGATCTACTCAGGAGAAGAGGACATTCGTCCCCTCCCTCCAGTGTAACGTGGGCCTCCTCAGATTTCCGCCAGCTATTTAGCTGGTGCAAGTCTGAAGAGGCTGTGTAAAGGCCACGCCAGTCCGAGATTGGGTTGGGGATATGGCGGCCACCATCCCCGCCCCCCCCTGGGCTGGCTCGGCCAACTGCCGGCCTCCCTCACTGCCCGGTCCGCCCCCCCATGCCCACTGGTGCTTCACTTACCTTCCCTGGCACCCACAGGGACGATCCGGTGGTGGAGTGAGGGCGGCCGGCCTCTGTGCCAGCCACCCTTATCGCAAACGTGCTTTACGGAACGTTTGCAACACTCTCGAACGGCGGAGCGCACACTCCGCCGTGTGAGAGTTAGACTGGATTGCGCTCTGAGACAGCTTGCTACAGTATGTTCCTCTGCAATCTCAAGTAAATCTGCATACTTTAGGATTGTACGCAGCAGCAGCCAAAGTTACACAGGACTGCGCTGTAAGTGGAAGATGTCTACATAAACATTCTGGCTATGTTTCCATCTCCTCCTAATACAGGCCAGGAGAGCATAAACATTTATCTTCCCTTGCTTTGCACTAGCTAGAAAAAGTTACCTCCTTTGAAGGAAGAAACACATTAAATAATTGGCAGATAAAAAGGCATGAAATTATGTGAGTTAATGACAGGAAATGAACGCAGCTTCTTTCCCGCGTATCAGAGTTCTGTCATGCTTAAAGTAATTTACGTTGCAGGCAGTTTTGAAATTGGTCGGCCAGTTAATGATCCTGGACTGGATCTCTGTCTAGATGTGAGTTAAATAAATAATTGGAACGTAAAAAATAATCAAGGTCAGACGGAAGTCTTGAGGTGAGAATGTAGAATAGCCGGGTTTCGGGTTTAAGCAACACCTTCCCTTTCTCTCCCCTCCTCCCCAATTTAATATTAATGGGGGAATCTGCACCAGAAAATGTAATATAAAGGTCAGTCTCCTCTGACAGTATAAGAGAAAACTAATTTAGAATTTGGGCTGCCTCTCTTGAATGATAAATGACATAATTTATTCAGGGCCTCCTGAACACAAATTGTCCAGAATACCATTGACAGTGACGGCCTTTTTGCAAACTCCCTGCTTCAGAAGAATGGTTTGGGAGAAGCCTGCTAGTTCATCCGGTCCAGTATCCCAACAGAATCTTAGTCTGAAATAGTTTAATCTTACAGTAAATTTGACGGACTCCCTCTTGCCATGGCTGTTCATTACTTGCATATTTACAAGTCAGTTCTCGTTATCCACTAGGGTTCGGTTCCTGGAAAACCTAGTGGATACCGAATTAGCGGATACCGAATCATTGAGCCTATGGGGAAAATGGGGTTAGGTTCCAGGGGACCCTCTTCGCCATACACTATAGGAACTTTGTGAACCTGAATCTTACCTTGAAGCCTATGGCCTATGGTATCCAGTATACCACATTGGCTCTTTGCCATGGAACAATTCCTAACTCTAGCAAATCAATTATTATTCCTTCCTAACAACATTACGCAAAAATATAAGGTATTGTACAGTATCCTGGAAGCACAAAGTGAGCACAAACAGCTCCCATTGTGTATAGCAAAACAGGTATCTCGGTTTTCGATCTAAAATCAAGCTCCCATTGTGTTGCAAATGGAATTCAACAGAACACACACACACACACACACACACACACACACACACACACACACACACACACACACACACACACACACACAGAGCAACTCCAGAAGAGAGAGATGACCTTTTACAGTAAATGCAGCAAGGCTGGGAAATTTGCTCCCAGAACAAAGTGGAGATCCACAAAAAACAGCTAACTACACATCTGTGAGAACAATGGCCCCAACGAGATTGCAGATAGCGAGAACAGACTGCAGATACGGAGAGGTAGGTGGCAATTCTGCCCCTCGCAGGTAAGTGAATTCGCTTGTAGTGAATTCGCCTATAAAGAGAACTGACTGTATAGTTCTTTTTCCAGTGAAACCCGTGGGACTTACTTCTGAGTAGACATACATAGGATTGTGCTGCTAGGGCGGCTGTCTTTCTTGCCTTCTCATGAAGCGTTGGTGCAATTAACATATACTGTAAATGTGTGAAGAAAGAACAATGTAACCAAGCTGGAAAAGCCAGACTACGGACATCATGGACTACAAGGGCATCTCCAGCATAATTTCAGAGGAAACCCGCCGGTCTTCATCGATGCCCTTCAGCAGCTACTTTAGATATACTCATGTGTGTATGTACATTATGGGTATGTGTGAATTTATCATGTGGCGAGAACTCATTCAGGTCCTGCTGCACATTTGAATTGGTCCAAGCAATGTATTGTGTAAACTGATTCAACTCCCTGAAATTTCCTTTCTTCTTGATTGCAGAAAGCCCCCCTTGCATCCTCAAGCACGTTTTAAAATTGTTGTGCTGAATTTGCTGGGGGGGGGGGAAGCTCCTGACTGTAGCTGGGGTAGATAAGGGTGTGTTGAGAGAGCTGAGGGCTGGTGGAGAGGGTGGTTGAGAGCTAGGAGAGCTGGCAAAGGCATACATACATGCCTATGCATGTCTACTCAGAAGTAAGTTCCATTGTGTTCAGTGGGGCTTACTCCCAAGAAAGTGTGAGAAGTATTGCAGCCTCAACAAAGGACCTGATTTTTTTCCTGATGTTTAGGAGAAAAAAATCAGCTCATTTAGAGGTGAACCTCAACCATCTCATCCATCTCTAGCCCAAGAGTTAATGATATTACAGTACTTTTGAAAAATGTTTATTTTAAATGCTACTATGAGCTGATTTCGTACTGTTGTTAGTAGTTTTTGATTATTGTATATCCTTGAGTATAAACCAATCTGATGGATAGGTCGAGGGCAATTTTTAAACCAAAAAGCATGGAATTTGCTATGACCCATGGATAAGTCATGGGTAAAACTTAGGGGTGTATGAAATGCTTTGAATTCCTGAAAGTGACCAGTGATTGTTCTGAGGCAGCAACAGAAATTCTCCAAACAGGAAGAAAGGAAGGTTATAAATAATATATAAATAATAAAGGTTTTGGTTTTGGAATTGGAATTGGAAACACAGCTATCCAAACAGGCAGAAAGAAGGTGAAGGAGCTTATGGGAGTTGTAGTCTTTGTGAGACCTGCTGCTATGGAAGTGCTGTACTCTTCACAGGGCCTACAACTCCCATAAGCACCTTCGCCTTCTTCCCGTTTGGAGAAGAGCTCTGTTTCTGTGCTGCTTCAAAACAAGGTAAAATAGCTTTTTTCTTTTACCTCACCCCATGCCTCCTGCTTCCCAGCCCAGTCTCTCCCCCCCAAGCAGCTGTTCTTAGAAGCCCCATGTATAAGTTGACCCAGGTTTACAGAGTCAATTTTAAGTTTAAGGCATAAATTTTTAGACTTATGAATTGTATAGCAGGTGTGGCCAAACATGTGATAAACTTCAGGTGTTTGAGAGCCACAATATTTAAGCGGCCTTTAAATTCTGAAATATATGTACTCACCATGAACATTCAACTTATGTTTTAACCCAGTAGACTCTCAGTTTATACCTGGTAAATCATTAGGGCAGCCCATTCCAACCCAAAGGCTAAGCAGCACAAGTCAGACATAAACTCAGCATAAGTCGCTTATGTCGAAGTTATGTCTGGAATGCGACCATTTACGGCGAAGTTACGTCGAAGTTATGTCGAAGTTATTTCGAATTTACGACCGACGGACTAAGAACGGACACGCATGCGCACCACCGACGCTGGCATAAGTCGGACCTAAAGTCGACATAAAAGTAGGCGGACCATGGGCGGACCGTGGGCGTAACGGGGGCGGAAATCAATTATTGTCGGATTCCAGACCCTGGCGAGCACAGACACGCGCCCTCCAACACAACTGCTGACACAAATTTTATGTCGACCAAAAGGGTTGACATAAATTCGAGGAGACCCATAGGAGCCATTTTACCTTACCCACTCCAGCCCTCTCCTGAAAATTTCTAACACCCTACTCCTGAGTTAGGTCAGAGTTATGTCGGAGTTGTGTCAGCAAGGTCTGGAAATCGACAGAGTTATGCCAAAGATAGGGAGCCTATCAGCACCCAGCCCCACCCAGCCTCTTTCCCACAAAAGCCCAGCCCCAGACCTCCAGTCTCTCTCTCTCTCTCTCTCTCTCTCTCTGAGCACGTGGCGTGGGGCTCTGTCCCCCACAGCCACAAAGTGGGACTTTGTGAATTTTGCCCTCCACTGACAAACACCCCACTTCTCTCTTCTCTTCTCCTCTCTGCCCCCCTCAAGGGCAGAGAGGGCTGTTCTGGCTGTGGCCAACCTGTTTACAGCTGTGCCTGGGCAGCTGCCTCCATGCTACCATTTGCTAACCCATGTCTTTCTCCCAGCCTCTTCCCCCCCCCACAGGCAACAACACCAGCAGGTAAGTGCAGGTAAGAGCAGGGTTTGTGCTGACATGTGGTCTGACTTCTGCCTCATTGCATATAGAAATATATGATACATGCCTCTTTACCAATGTGCCCTCTCATGTCTGCCTGCATTGCCTTCTCTGAAATGCCTCTTTACCAATGTGTTGTCTGATAACTGCCTGCTTTGCCTGCTATGATATGCCTCTTTACCAATGTGTTGTCTGATAACTGCCTGCTTTGCCTGCTATGATATGCCTCTTTACCAATGTGTTGTCTGATAACTGCCTGCTTTGCCTGCTATGATATATAGGATACATGCCTCTGTACCACTGTTGTGTCTGATTGCTGCCTGTAGTCATGTGAGCAGACAATGCCACAAGTGTGGAACTGTTAGCCTTATGTAGACACCAGCTGTTCCCCCCCCTTTCTCCACAGGGTCTACTGACAGGTCAGTAGTGCTAGGTTTGCCATGGTTGTGACCCCCAAGTTGTGTTGTTGTCTCTCTCTTTGACCCTTTCCCCTTACAGGATCATGCTCTCCTTACACCCAGGTAAGCAGCTCAGACCATGCTATGTGTGTCACACCTATCAGCTGTGTTTTATTTCTCTCCCTGCAGGCTTTTGCAACCGACACACTGGCTTGTCTTCAATGGTGACTGCTTCCACACACCAGCTGACCTGTAACTCCCCCTTGTTTTTTTGTCTCCCCAGGAATGTCCACTACCACCTACTTTCCTGGGAGCACCCCTGGGCCTGCAGTCTGGTTGCCCCACGGTCCTCTGCCTCGATGCTGCCAGAGGTCAGGGAGCCAGCCTTGCAACACTCCTCAGCTGCCGGTGCTGCTGCTGCTGCTGCTCCACCTCCCTGGCTGTCCTACTTGCTGCCCCTCCCCTTTCTATGGAGCAGGCTGTGGTTCCACAGGGGAAGAGCCTGCATCTCCAGGTCCATGGGGCAGGTGTGCTGCTGCTGCTGCTTTCAGATTGGCTGCTGTGACTACCCCTGGCAGCCTGGCCTGGCCATCTCTGCTAACGTTCCAGAACAATAAAGACGCCCCTCGGGCAGAGCCCCAGTGAAACATATGTGCCCAGTGTTTACACAAGCATTGCCCCACACACACAGACAGCCCCCAGCACTGAAGCCCCTACATGAGTCCCATCCAGGGACTGCCACAGCCTTCCCTCGGAGAACACAGCAGGGGGGCTGCCAGACCCCCATGGAACAGAGGGGAGGGGGGAGTTGGGGGGGCCTCTCAGGCAGACAAACAGTGACAGCCAGGGCGTCCGCCCGTAATGAAGGCGCTTCCGCCGAAGGTCCGCCCGTAATGAAGGCGCTTCCGCCGAAGGTCCGCCCGTAATGAAGGCGCTTCCGTTGAAGGTCCGCCCGTAATGCAGGTGCTTCCGCCCAAAGACTGTCTGCATAAGAGGTGCCTGTTTCTGCATTGCCTTCATCTGCAGAGCGCCCCCTGTGTCCCTATTGGTCTCTGCAGACCCCTCTCTCGGAATCTCTCTCCCACCAGCCTTGTTGTCTGTCTGTCTGTCTCTGACCCACCCGTGCCCCTCCCCAGCACCCACTGTCTGCCTGCCTGTGTGTCTGCCTCCCCTCCCACTCCCTGATGATGGCTGCTGGCCACCCCCCACCCTGCTAGAGCGCCTGCCGTGAGGCGCCGTCGTCGCCCCATCTGGGGGTGTGATGAGCTGCGTGAGCCCTTCACGCTCGCAGCAGACAAGCCCAAGGCATCTCTCGGTCTTGGCTGGGGCACAGAGCAGAACGCACGCCGGGATGCCTTCTTTGTGGGCATTGCCCCGGCCCTGGAGGCCCTGGGCTTCAGGCAGCGCACAGGCAAGTCATGTCAGAGGCAGTTCCAGACCTCATGAGACCCCCCTTGTGTGTGATGTTCCCAACCGCCTCCTTCCCTTCCCTCCCCCGCTCACCCCCCATGACCCCCCCAGTGCAGCCTCAACGTGGCTTGGGGGTGGCATTGCCTTCTGCAGGAGGGGGGACGGCCACTCTCCCCTGCAGCAGGTGGCTGATGCACAGGGTGCCCTCGCTCACCTGTCACCTGCCCTGCACCCACCACATGACTGGCGCAACCCCCATGCCTGCGGTCAGCCCCTTTGCGACCGGGCTGCGACAGACCCTGCGGCAGCTGCCATGGATGGACGCTGACACATGCAGACAGAGGCCTGCACATGCCCGAGCCAGACACGGAGCCTGGAGAGCCTGCCTGCCTGGGAGGTAAGTGTTGCCTGGATCCTGGGGTGGTGCTGGGCCACAGAAACTGCAGCCTGCCTAACTCAGGCATAACTCTGACATAACTCAGACATAACTTATATCAAACTTATGCTGAACTTAGGCCACTCTTATGCCAGACTTGGGGAGGAGTTGGGTTGGAATGGGCTGTAAAGCTTGAAAATTCCTTATTTACCTTTTATATTAAATGTGATGCAGAAAGTAACAAACTCAGCCAGCATATTTCTGAGAGCCGCACATTATGTCATTGCGCTCAGGTGCCCCAGTTTGGCCACCCCTGGTATATAGGGTAGTTGGTTTGGAACTGCTTTTATATGCAATTGATACGAATGATCACTGAATTACTGTAATGTTGGTGTGTGGTGAATGGGATAGGGACAGATTATGACCCTGGAAGCCCCTAGGCTAAATAGTTTAAGGACTGGATAGTTTAAGGACTTCCACCTTCAGGCAACATTTGAGGCTCTGAGTGCCCTTACCTCCGGAAGTAAGGTGGAGGAGATCCACTAGGAGCAGGGCTTGCATGGTGGTGGCACCAATCCTGTGGAAGTCTGATTGATCCCCTACCCTTTACAGGAGATCTTTAAAGACTTTGCCTTTCCATTCTGCTTTGGAAAGGGAGTGATGCTTGGCAGTGGTGGTGAAGTTACATACTGGTGGCTTTTCAGTTGTACTGTTTGGCTTTGTCTTATGCTGCCTTTTAATTAGTTTGGCTAATTCATTTGTTTATGCTTTGATTGTTTTTCATCTTGTTTTATCTTACTGTAAGAGCCCAATTCACCGCAACCCCCGCGTAGCGATGCAGTGGTGCCAAAGCAGTGTCCACTGAATCCTGCGGGAGAGTTTTGACCTCCAGAGGCCTCGTTGGGGTAAGGGGAACATTTGTTCCCTTGCCCCAGGGTAAGCCCCTGCGAGCCTGGTGGTTTAATCCAGACCAGCAATATCGCTGGTGCAGGTCAGCTTTGACCCGAGAAGGTGGATCAGGCCCGGAAAGGGGGTCAGAATTTGGCGGGTGCCACTGCCGCCAACCCACCCCCATCTTGGGCCAGATCCGCCCTGCCTGCCTCCGTCACCACCCCCGTTCAGCCCTCCCCCCATCTCCCTCCGGTCCTGTATGTGGGGCGGCAGGTGTCTGGTCTGTCGCTGCATGGACGTCGCTTCCGCTGGCAGACAGGGTCTCTGCCAGAGTCGCGTTTGCGACAGATGGAAAGCGCACTATGCTAGAGGGACACACATTCTGCTGACGTAGCACACCCTTAGGATGGCGCCCTAAGTCGTCTTCGGTTGCCTTGATTGGCAAGAAGGTGGCACTGGCATGTTTGAAAAGAAACCAGTAGTGTGATGGTGACGTATTAGTACCATGTATTCTTCATTGTTGTTTCCTTATGTGCAGTTAGCTGCTTTGGCATCACTTATGGAAACGTAGCATGCATTTCTGACTAGGATCGCCGCAGGACCAATCCTGTCTAGGACCGCCACAGCGTGCAAAAACATGCTGCGCTGGATCCTATCCAGGATCAGGCCCGTGCAGGTGGGGGCCTCCTCAGGTAAAGGGACATTTGTCTATTCGACGGTGACATCATCATGTTAATTATCCTGGCTGTGGCTATAATCCAGTCTGATCATACAGAGGAGCCTCTAGTCATCCTAGCGCCATCATGTGAAATGTGTGATTCTTTTCTTGTTACTTTTGCATGGCACAGTGTGATCGTGAACACTTTCAGAGGAATGAAAAAAGCTGTTTTGCATAGCCATGTTACAATGAAGCCAGGAAAAACAAAATGCAGAGCTTATCTCTCTTTGGTTTTTCTCCTCCTTTTAAAGCTCAATTGGTTCATTTTCATCTTCATCGTCTCCTCTTGCATTGGGCCAATAAAATGTGGATTGACGTGGCAAATCGATCCTTGCTTGTCCTCCCCCTACTTGTCATTTGTCTCCTGGTTGTACTGGGTTGGAAAGCCATAATTGTGGCACTGTAATTAACACGGCAGTCATTTAATGTGTTTATTTATACAATGCTGACTTTCTTTTCAGCCTGGGTTCTGCCTGCTGCTTCCTTAACAAGGAAATACATTAGGCTAAAGTTAGTATTCTGTGTCTGATTCCCAAGATTACTGCACCCCACAGGACGGCGTTTTCATTGCCTTTTCATTCCAAATTATCTGCCTTGATGGAAGAAGCTGTAGGTCTCTCCTCTCCTCCCCCCAGCCATTAGTTCTCCTACTGCTCCAGTCCAGGATAGACCCCTGTACTGTACTATATTACGGATATGATTGGGGCTGTCAGCAGCCAGTGGTTTGATTTTTTTCTGACATGTACAGTATATCTTTTATTAGTGGCAGTTGTAGCCACTAGGGATCAACAGATTTCCCCTCTTCCTTGATCGTTTCCCTGGTTTGCTCTACAGCAGGGGTTCTCAACCTGTGGTACGAGTACCCCTAGGGGTACGTGGACCAATAGCAGGGGGTACGCCAGAGCCTGTCCCTTATCGGTATCAATCAGTAGTTAATTACTTGTTAATTAGAATTTAAATGCAATCCCCCCTGTCTGTCTGTCTGTCTGACTCTCTAAGAACATAAGAACATAAGAAGAGCCTGGCTGCTGGATCAGGCCAAAAGCCCATCTAGTCCAGCTTCATGTATCACACAGTGGCCCCACCAGATGCCTCAGGGAGCACACAAGACAACAAGATAACCTGTTTCCCGTTGACACTCCCTTGCACCTGGCACAGAGAAAACCCACTTCTAAAACCAGGAGGTTGCTTATGGCTTGTAACCTGTGATGGTCTTTTCCTCCATGAATCTGTCCAAACCCCTTTTAAAGGCATCTAGGCCAGGTGCCATCACCACATCCTGTGGCAAGGAGTTCCACAGATGAATTACACGCTGGGTAAAGAAATATTTTCTTTTGTCTGTTCTAACTCTCCCTCCACTCAATTTTAGTGCATGTCCCCTGGTTATGGTGTTGTGCGAGAGGGAGAAGAATTTCCCTCTATCCGCTCTCTCCATCCCATGCATAATTTTATAAGTCTCAATCATGTCCCCCCTCAGGCGCCTTTTTTCTAGGCTGAAAAGCCCCAGACGCTGTAGTCTTTCCTCATAAGGGAGGTGCTCCAGCCCACGAATCATTCTGGTCGCTCTTTTCTGCACCTTTTCCAATTCAACTATATCCTTTTTGAGGTGTGGTGACCAGAACTGGACACAATACTCCAGATGTGGCCTTACCATCGATTTGTACAAAGGCATAATGATATCGGCCATTTTATTCTCAATCCCTTTTTTAATGATCCCGAGCATGGAATTGGCCTTCTTCACAGCCGCCGCACACTGGGTCGACACTTTCATCGACCTGTCCACCAGCACCCCAAGATCTCTCTCTCTCTCTCTCTCTCTCTCTCTCTCTCTCTCACACACACACACACACACACACACACAGAGTTAAGTAAGTCATTTTTTCACATTTAAAATTGTTTTCGTACTTTTTTATTTAAAGATTAATTAGCGAATTAATTAATTGATTAATCCAATTAATTAGCAGGGGGTACTTCAGAAAATTGGACCGTGATAGGGGGTACCCAGGCCTCCAAAGGTTGAGAACCCCTGCTCTACAGGGCATTCCCACCCCTCCTGAATGCTGGTTTAACTAGCTCCATTTCTCAAATTAATTGTAGAATCGGATCATGCAGAGGTCGTTGTGGGTTTCATGTCCTTCAATCCACTGGCATCATTTTCACCATCGGCATTACTGAGCCACATGTGCACATTGATAAAACAATGATAAAAATGGATATTGAGCACTTTTGTGCAGTGTCGCTGCTGCCAAACACATTGACGTATGTTTTACTGCTAAATTCCTGAACGTTGGTAAAACACCACAAACAAACAATCTAGATCAAGTTGCACATGCAATAATCAAGGTTGCTTTGGAAGGGGTGTGTTTTATAAATTATAAGTGCACACAAATGCACGTGCGCATCAGTGAAACTGCACCACAAAGTTCTTGATGCAATCTTGCAAGTCCCTGCCACTTACTTTGGGGCAGGAGAAGGGGAGGCAGAGGGAGATGGAGGCAGTTAAGAACATAAGAACAGCCTTTCTGGATCAGGCCAAAGGCCCATCTAGTCCAGCTTCCTATGTCTCACAGTGACCCCACCAGATGCCTTGGGGAGCACACAAGACAACAAGATACCTGCGTCCAGTCGCCACTCCCTTGCACCTGGCACAGAGAAAACCTACTCCTACAACCAGGAGGTTGCTTTTCCCCATCATGGCTTGTAAGCTATAAGAAGGTTGCAGAAGCAAGACCCTCCAGGGCTCCTGGAGGAGTTCTTTTCTCTGTCATGGCTAAGACTGGGACTGTAAGTCTCCACAATCAGGACAGGGAAATGTCACTCTGCATGGGTGGCCCCTTTAGTACCAGTTAACCCCACCAGGGAAAAGATGTTCCCCCAGGGCCTGGGGCACCCCACACCACCTCTATTGCTGTCATTGTTGCCTTTCCCCTGCCTCAAGGTAAGTTTGGGGTTGCTTGGGCAGGGAGAGGTGCCCAATAGTAACAGGGGGTTGGAGCGCCTCTCACTCCTCTCCACTACGTACAGTTGCCTTCCCCTTTTCCCAAGGCAACTCTTTAACTTTATTATTATTGCTTGCAAAGTCTTGATCACTTGGCACGTGCACAAATTGCTGATCCGATCTGAGCCAAGCTGGGGGCTGTTGCCTGCCTCGCGATACATGGGGCTCGTGCAGAGTGCTCAGTCTTTGCAAAACTCTGCAGTAAAAATGCACCAATAGAGGACTCCTGATGCATTGGTTCCACTTCGGATCCAAGACCAGACAATTCAGATCGCTCTAAATTCAGATCGAATTCAGACCAGACAAATTCAGACCAGACAGTTCAGAACGAATCTGAGGCAAAATTCAGATATGGTAAATTTTGGAAGCATAAAGCCATAACGTTGCTTCACGGACACCCCTTGTGTAACTTGCACACCTGACTCTGTAGCGGCAGCCTAAATTGTGATTGCTACGAAAGCTACCACTGGATATTTCTCTAGAGAGTTTTCTGCATGAGCATGATATTAGGAAGAGGTGTTTTAATTAAGTAGAAGGTAGATAGCTCAGGAAATGAATGCTTGAAACTCAACAAGGAGGAGCCCCACTAACAAAGACTAAGCCAGATTTTGTGATTAAACCAGTCTCGGCAACAGAGGAGCTAGATGAGGACTGCATTATTGAAACTGTCAAAAGATAAATATCCACTCACAAGTAAACTCTACTGAACTGAATGGAGCTTACTCCCAGGTAACTGTGCATAGGATTGTATCCTCAGTAGCCAAAATCAGCAATGCGGGACTCTGCTGTTGTTTTTTAAGTACTATAACATGCACCGGCATATAACACGCACCTTAGTTTTAACAGTGCTATTTGAGTTAAAAAAACTTTAAGCATTTTTCCACCTCTGGTTCTCACTTGACTGTAGTTTTCCTGTTCTGTGGGACCACCATTGCCACCTATGTTGGCCCCACTGCCACTTATTTACCCAAGCAGGACAGAATTGTTTCCAATTCTGAGAAAAAAGGTGTCTGCCCCCTCTGTGTTCAGGGTTGCAGAGGAGAGGAGTGCAAAAAGAAACACCAAACAAACAATTTTGGAAAAAACACCATGCAGAAATTAGAGAGACAGAAGGGGGATTGCAAAAAGAAAATCTGAACTGCAGGGCAAAAAGAATGAAACTTACTGTGGGAAAATGCCACTTTATTTCTGAAGCAACAGGACGAAACAAAACCGAAACCAAACCAAACATAGAGACCTTTTCCCTCCCCCTCAGACAATCTTGCAGAGATAGACCAAAATACCTCGAAGGCAAAGGGGAAAACAAAGAGATAGCAAAGCAAGGCAGCTCAGATTATCTCCTCCCCCCCCCAAAGGCTGATTCACACCAGCCCTTTCCGTGCGCGTTTTGGCTTCTTTTCGTGCGTTTTTCATGCTTGCGTCTGACGCAGCATGAGCTTACGACGCAGCCAGGAGAGATGGTTTCGGTTTATCTTTTTGCTGCGCTCGCGTTTAAGCGAGCGTTTATGCTCGCGGTGCTAGGCAGCCCACCAATCAGAGAAGCGCATTTCTCTTCACCAAATCACAGCTGCGCTTTCTTCAAGAAGGCGGGCAAACGTTCAGAGAACTGCTAGACGCACGTACAGACGCTAGAGCAGGGCATGCGTGCCGGAAAAGGCTAGTGTGAATCAGCCTTAACTCTCAGACTCTTGGAGCTTCGGAGGTGCGTGAAGAAACAGCTGATAGCTGATGCGGAAGTCAGTGCTGCTGAGCTCCTTCTTGCCTACACCTCTCCACCTCCAAGGCTCTGACTGCAGGCAGAAAGAAATCCATGGGGCTTTAAGAAATCCGGGGGGGGGGGGTTGAAGCCTCAATTTTGCAGCATCGGTGTATAACACGCACCCTACTATTTTGGGCCAACATTTAAGACAAAAAAGTGTGTGTTATATGCCGATAAATACAGTATGTTGAATGTCGAGGGAAAAACAAATCAGCTTTCAAAAGGGCACCCAGATTTCTTAGTTTTATTTTCTGAATCCTCCAAATACTGTCTTTTTAAAAAGATTAACAGTAAGGTAATTTGTTCCCATCAGAAGATGAAATTCTCTATCCTTCAAGGTTGAGTGGCTATAATTGCCCATCGTATAAATCTCTGGTCGAATAATGCCCCCTGCCAGCATGACACTAATAATTGTTCAATTACATACTTTTAGCTTTCAAATGGCCAGAGTCGTAATGACGAGACTTTATTAATAGGCACAGACGTTGTTTAAGTACGTGGGGAAAAATGTTTTTCTTTTGAAGATGAGTTTAGTTTTGCAATTAAGGTGTGTTGCAGTTCTCTATAATTTTGTAATAACCGTGAATGGATTTCTTTTTATCCATTAACAATGGCTGGGTTCTGATGTGGGGAGTTGCCAGGGCCGATCTACAAAGGGTGGCTGAGAGATTACCTGGGCACCCCCCAAAATAAGCACGCCAGACAGAGGCCTGGGTTACGGGCCACTTTATTCATTATTCAACAAATACATTATTAATCAGTAACAGAATTAATTTCCTGCAGCAGGGAACCTAACTAGGAAAATCCGAACCCCCCCCCCACGTGCGGGCAACTAGGTTGGGGGAAACAGACCTAGTAAAACACTGTACAAATGTTAAGTATTTATATTTAATACTTGTTAGTGTCCGTTTTGCTTATTGCATGTGTTAGCTAGCAATCTTTGCAACTTTGGCAAGCTTTATTATTATTATTATTATTATTATTATTATTATTATTATTATTATTATTATTATTATACCTCACCACAGCCTATGCTGGGCTGGTTATAATCTGCAATTCAGGAACTAACCAAGATCCTGGGAATTGA
Organism: Plestiodon gilberti rubricaudatus; assembly: GCA_026170595.1. Taxonomy (NCBI): domain Eukaryota; kingdom Metazoa; phylum Chordata; class Lepidosauria; order Squamata; family Scincidae; genus Plestiodon; species Plestiodon gilberti. The sequence goes on from JANXHW010000013.1 coordinate 24,560,661, forward strand.
TATCTTGCTGTTACAAAGTTGTTTTCTGGAGCTGAGCTGGTGTAATTTGCTCTAGGCCAGGGTTTCTCAACCCTTTCCCAGCCGAGTACCACCTCCAGCGCCACTCTCCTGCTGCGTACCACTGCAAGTTACTGGCAATGACATCATTGCCAGTTACTTAGGAGGCTGTGGGTGGGTTAGAGGGCCCTTCTCAGCATTCCCAAGAGGCTCGGCCAAAGGCAGGAGCCTCTCGGGAGCAAAAATGCACCGCTGAAAGTGTCGCTTTGGAGCGGAATTCTGGGGGTTTGGTGGTCCGAGTACCACCAGCAGTCAGCCGAAGTACCACTGGTTGAGAACCCCTGCTCTAGGCCAAGAATGTCGCGGTGTGTCTTCAGACGTCTCAGCACCGTTCGAAGGGCTCCAATGACAACTGGCACAATATTGACCTCCGTCTCCCAAGTTCTACTCGCAGGTCTTGATATCTTGTGATCTTCTCATGTTCTTTATCTTCAATTCTACTGTCACCTGGAATTGCATCATCAATGATCCAAACTTGGTGGTGGTGGTGGTAGTTGTTCAGGGAAGGGGGATAGGATCCGGCGCAAGCTGTCCACAACAGATCCTCCCTTTTCCACAGCCTCCCCGCCCCCGTTCTGCCGTCCCACCACTTTCCCGCTGTCTTAACTTTCCCAGCACACATCCGGAGCTCCTCCGACACGGCTGCAAAGTCTTCCTGCCGGCGTCCTTGGCAGCACACTGACCGGTCCGCTATCGGAGAGGCTTTTCCGACTTTTGCAAACTGCTTTACACCGCCATCGGGAGGGACGTTTAGGATTGAGCTGGTAGTCAGAGGATATCTTTGAAATAAGTCCATCCCATTAAAAAAAAAATACAAGATTTCATATGTTGCATGAATGCAGCATATCTGAAGATAGCAAATGTGTTGGTTGCACAACTGATGATAGAATATTTTCTGCTGTAAAACACTGTTTTGTTTTAAGGAGTGTAAGTAACATTATCCTCAATACAAGATGCGAGTGCAACTTGAAAATGACATGATATTGCTGTATAATTTACGGACCGTCACCAAAATCAATGCAGCCACCTCTAATTTCATCTGGCTATCCCAAATTTTGCATTTTGGGACATTTTTCAAAATTATTTCCAGGCTCTTCCGTAATAATTCACATTGATTGCAATTCACTTGATCAGACACAACGCAATAAAGAGCAGGACTGAATGTTGCTAACGTCAGCACATAGACATCGTCTCACGGAAACATTTCTGCCTTTTTAAAAATTTTAAAAGAAAGGACGTTTATAGACCACTTTGAAACAAAATGTTCTCAAAGCAGTTTACATAGCAAAGGAATGAGAAGACATTTTCCTATCCTAAAAGGACTCGCAGTCCCAAAAGGGCACAATTGTTGTGGAAGGCAACTTCCACCCATGGAAAATCTGTTCTACATGGGAAAAATTAATTTTTTTTAACCTGTTAGCAGCAAACCGCACCCCAGGATGTATTCTGGAACAAGGCTGGGAGGGGGGAAGAGCCTTCGTGCGACCCAGAAGTGGGTCGTTAAGCTTTCAGAAGCCCTGCAGAGGCTTCAGAACGGCACGGTTTGCTGCTAAAAGTGAACAACATACCGTATTTTTCACTCCATAATACGCACTCCCCCCCCCAAATAGGGGGAAATGTTTGTGCGTCTTATGGACCGAATGCTGTAAAAAAAAAACTTGGGTAAAATTAAACTGTCTTGCTTTAACAATAAATTTTAACTTGCCATGTTGCTGTAGCACCTCCGATCTTCGTCAGCAGCTCCAAGACGCGAGGCTCCCAGGTGTTGGATGCGACCACGGAGCTCTGCGCAAACATCGCAGTTGCTACAATGTTTGCGCAGGGCTCCTTGGTCGCTTCCAGCGCCTGGAAGCTCTGCACAAACATCGCAGCTGGGAGCCTCGAGTCTTGGAGCTGCTGAGGAAGATCAGAGGTGCTACAGCAACATGGTAAGTTAAAATTTATTGTTAAAGCAAGACATTTATTACCCTATTTTTCGCTCCAAAGTACACATGCGTCTAATGGTCCGGTGCGTGTTATGGAGCGAAAAATACGGGTACATGCCTTTCCCCCCTTTATTTTCTTTTCACAGTGGATCCCCGCAGGTCTGAGACCCACAGTGAGACAAGTCCATGGGTCCCGAATCCGTGGATAGAAAGGTTCACTGTATCTGCCTTCTGCTTCAGCAAAAATAGTGTGATGTCCCTGTTTTGAAACCCCCACCTTGTCAGGTTCTCTTCTTCATTTTGAATATAGAGAGGGTTGATGTCTATATTTCCTGTTTTGTTTTGCGCATCAGAGAGGACGTGTCAGGCTGTTTTTCCCTGCCAAGCCAGCTAGAAAGTGGAAGGTAAACTGTGCATGAATAATACACAATCCTTTGGTATTTCAGAAGAATGAGAGGCCCTGGAGTGATACGAAATTTGCCTCTAGATATGAGGCTTGAGAAGTTTTGCATTGTCCCCCAGGGAAGGAACCCTCTTTTTTTCAGACTGTCTTGACGTGTGTTTTGGCAGATAAATACCTTGCACAAAGATCTGGGAGAACTCCGTTTTAAATCTCTGCTCATCATATCCTTACCGGTAGCCTGGAGCAACACATTTGTTCTCTCGCCCTCAGTTCAACAAATCAGGAAATTGGAAACAAATTTAGTGACCAACAAGAGTTTTAGGACAAATACAAGTGACCCTTTTTGGTCTTACAATATTCTAGTTTTGGAGAAAAAAAATGCATCATCAAGTGGTTAAAACATGAACTAAGGCTGCAATCCTATGCACAGTTACTTGGGAGTGTGAAGGAATAGTTTCAATAAAGAAACAGGAGACTGAATTATATATTTATTATGATAGGCATTACAGTATATAACTTTATCAATAGACTCAAGGCAGGCTGAACATAAATCCACTTTTTCAAGGAGATTTTTACACGTGTTATTCCATGAGACCATCTCTTCGCACCTCCCTTTCTCCAGGTGTTTCCCATCCTAGTGCAGTCGTCTTCCTGGCTGCCGGCTCTTGCGTTTTCCAAGCTCTCTCAGGCAGCTGCAACCAAGCTTCAGGCTGGCTTCTCAAGGATGTTTTCCATATTTTTGTCAGTTGACTCCTCCACACTCCACACAGACATGCTAGTGGCCTCAGGGCGCAATCCAAACCTACTTAGGCCACCGTTGTAACCAGTGGCCCAGCGAAAATGGGAGGCCCCAGAATGGAAAGGCGATTCAAATCTCCTCCAAAAGGGGAATTCAAAGGGGATTTGAATCCCCTTTCCGTTCTGGGGCCTCCCGTTTTCGCTGGGCTGCTGGTTACAACGGTGGCCTAAGTAGGTTTGGATTGCACCCTCAGTCTCCCATCCAAGCAACCTATCCTGTTAGGTTTTCCATGAAACTGACACTCAACTGGTTTTAAACACCAGCTTCTCTTGATAATCTTGCTGGTTGATTTGCAGGTCTCTTAACATCTCGCGTGCCTGTGTGCTCATACTACCTGAGGATGTTTGATATATTTCGGACGAAACGTTGTTTTAATTTGTTTTTATCGTTTTTAAACTGTTTCTTAAACGTTTTTAACTTGTTTTCATTTATTTTTAAATTGTTTTTAAACTGATTTTAAACAAAGTTTTCTCTTTTTAGCTCATGGCCCGTAACTGATGTTCAGTCCCTGTTGATTGTTGCTGACCATGAAAATTTTAAATCTTATTTTTCACATCTGGAGTATTGCATCCAGTTCTGGTCGCCACATCCTAGAAAGGATATAGTGGAACTGGAAAAGGTGCAGAAGAGAGTGACCAAAATGATTAGTGGGCTGGGGTACCTCCCTTATGAGGAAAGGCTACAGCATTTGGGGCTCTTCAGTCTAGAAAAAAGGTGCCTCATGAAAAATCATGAGGGGGGACATGATTGAGTTGTATAAAATTATGCATGGGACAGAGAGAGTGCATAGAGTGAAGTTCTTTTCCCTCTTGCACAACACTAGAACTAGGGGACATCCACTAAAATTGAGTAGCAGGAGAATTAGAACAGACAAAAGAAAATGTTTCTTCACCCAGCGTGTAATTGATCTGTGGAACTTCTTGCCACAGGATGTGGTGATGTCACCTGGCCTAGATGCCTTGAAAAGGGGATTGGACAGATTTATGGAGGAAAAGTCCATCACAGGTTACAAGCCATGATGGGGATAAGCAACCTCCTGGTTGTAGGAGTAGGTTTTCTTTGTGCCAGGTGCAAGGGAGTGGCAACGGGGGACAGGTCTCTTGTTGTCTTGTGTGCTCCCAGAGGCATCTGGTGGGGCCACTGTGAGATACAGGAAGCTGGACTAGACGGGCCTTTGGCCTGATCCAGCCGGGCTCTTTGTGTTCACTAAAGAAACCTCCCTTACCTACTATGCTTCTCTATGGTGAAAGGAAATCCTTTGGTGTTGCAATTGCTTTAGTCCAGAGGGACTTCCAAAAGTTGGAATTTCATTATCTGGTCACGGTGAGCGAGGAATGCAAAAAAGCAAAGGGAGACTTCCTAATCTTATTTGGGGCACTTAAATGTGCAGGGTCAGCTAATATCTGTTTCATCCTGTTGGTCGAAGTGATAGCAGTTTTTGGGTTGGTAAATGTGGGAAAAGCAGTGAAATAAAAAAAGAGGAAAGATGACTTTAGAATCATATACAGTATTGCAAGCGTGTTGGGAAGTCTGGGTTCCACAGCCATGTGTGCAATTTAATACGAAGAAATAAAAATCCTTAAAACCGCAGTTGTAGTTTGTTGAGTTCTTTAAATACTTAAAATGCAACAAGAGGTAATACACACACAGACTCACACACACAGACTCACACCAACGGGCAAGGGATCCTTGTTTCTTAAGCCAACGTTTCACTCCTCGCGTGGAGCTTTCTCAAGGCGTTCGCAGTTTGACAACTGCTAGATGTTAGTGCCGTTGGTGTGAGTCTGTGTGTGTATTACCTCTTGTTGCATTTTAAGTATTTAAAGAACTCAACAAACTACAACTGCGGTTTTAAGGATTTTTATTTCTTCGTATTAAATTGCATACATGGCTGTGGAACCCATACTTCCCAACACGCTTGCAATCATATCCAGTCATGAAAATCTCCACGGAACATATACAGTAATGTTATGGTCCCTGCTCTTTTGAAACTGAAGGAAGTTTCCAAAGCAGTTTCGGAGAGCGGGGGGGGGGGAATACCACTAAAAATGTGCAGAACCTCACTGAGGGGCATGGCTAAGCCCTGGAGTTGTGCCCGAAGTGGTTTTCTTTTGGATGCTAGGTGTAAACACATTTGATACCTAAGTAACATCAAATCTCCTCAGATTCCTTGTTCTTTGAGAAATGACGCATGTGGACTTACGGTTGCAAATATTTTGACATGAAATTGTGCATAAGTTAAATTATGTCATACCTGGCTTGAAATAATGAGACTGTTGAAACCGGGGGGGGGGGGGGTGCAGGGGGGAGAAGGAAGCAGTTCCATGAATTGTCTGATTTAAGTTTTCATCACTTACTTGAGATTCATGATTCTCCCCCTGGTTGACATTTTAAGAGCATTTTTCTTTTGAAATGTTTCTCCTTTACAGCAGAACACTTATATTTTGCCCATCAGTTAATGCGATTTAGGGGACAGGCTGTTAAAGGTTTCAGTGTCAAACTCGGGCATCGTTGGGCAGGTCTGGGGACCCCAGAAGCCCCCCCCTGAACCCCCAGCTGCTCCCTGGATTGGAAGACATTGCTGCATGGGAAGAACCCATCGTTATTTATGGAGGAAACGTCCATCCCAAGTTACAAGCCATGATGGGGACAAGCAACCTCCTGGTTTTAGTAGTGGGCTATCTCTGAATGCCAGATGCAAGGAGTGGCGACAGGATACAGGTCTCTTGTGGTCTTGTGTGCTCCCTGAGGTATCTGGTGGGGACACTGTGAGATGCAGGAAGCTGGACTAGAGGGGCCTTTGGCCTAATCCAGCAGGGCTCTTCTGAGGTTCTTATGTTATGTTCTTATGACTCAGGATAAGGCAACTGTTGACTTCTTATGTTTGGTTTCTAACCATATAACCACTGTACTGGTTCCTTCGTGCTTCGTGTTAATGCAAGAGGGCAGGTAACTTATTCTGCACATCCACATAATGCATGCACTCTGCCATGTTCTTTTTCTGTGCTATTTCTGGATGCACCTTTTGTTTGCTTCTATGCCTGTCTGCCTTGGCCAAAGCACCCAAGGGCAGTAGCATAACGGGGGTCAGTTGGCACCTGGTTCAGGGGGGGATTTGGCGCCCTAGATATTTAATACCGGCCGCGCCGCGCTCTGGGGATGGGCACGACACGCTCCGGGGGTGGGCGCTCCGCGCTCCGGGGGGCGACCCGGCGGGACCCTGCACCGGGCACCCCCCCAGCGCGGACCCGGCTGGCTTACCTCGCTGGCTCGCTCCATTCCATTGCATTCCCGGCCGGTTCAGTTTAACTCAAGCGCCGGCCACCACCAGCAGCGCGGCAGGCCGGCGCATTGGAAGTGACGTGAGAGTGCCCGGCCGGCCCCCTCCTTCAATTCACAGCAGAACGGAAGACAAGAAGATCAACAAGTGTGAGTCCCCGCCCCCTCCTTCAGTTTCCCCGCCTGGGCCGCCTCGAGTCGGACTCGAGTGAGTCTCTCGGGACTCGAGTCGGACTCAAGTCTCTCGAGTCAGACTCGAGTCCGGCGCTGGCACCACGGCTTTGCAGGGGTGGTTCGGCTGAACCATGAGAACCACCCTTGTTACGCTACTGCCCAAGGGACTTCACAATAAAACAAACCACCGAAATGTTGTAGAAGACTTTACAAGGTAGTGTTGAGTCAAGCCATTGATGGTCTTTTCAGGAACTGGCAGAAAGGTTTTCCATAGCCGCGGCTCTTCCTCCCGTACCTAATCATGCTGAGGGTACATGAGTCATGGTTATGCTCGGCAGGGGCTTTTGATTAGTGGCAGGCATTTCATTCATTCATTCATTCACTCACATTTTTATACCACCCTTCCTCCAAGGAACTCAGAGTGGTGTACATATTGCCCTCCTTTTTGTCCTCACAACAACCCTGTGAGGTAGGTGGGGCTGAGAGATAGTGACTGGCCCAAGGTCACCCAGGAAGCTTCGTGGCTGAGCGGGGATTTGAACCTGGATCTTCCAGGTCTATGTCCGACTCCCAAGCCACTACACTGCAGCAGACTCCAGAGTCAAGCACCAGCATCTTCACGTAGGACAGAGGAAAAAATTCCTGTCTGAAATGCTGGCCAGCCGCTGCCAATCTGTGGAGAACGTTGGCATTGATGGGGAACAATGGTTGAATTGCTGTATATCCAGGTAGACAGTCTAGCCCACCACTCTTCTCTCCCCCACATTTCCTCTTCCTTCTCCAATCCAAAAAGCAGGCAGGGAGGAGGGATGGCAGCTGGGACGCCACCACAGAAGGGGGTTACCATGGCTCCGACCATGAGTGACAGCCAGGTCCTGGAGGAGCCGCTCAGACCTCTGACATCAATATCAGCTGCCAAGGGGCGGGACCAGGCCCTGAACCCAACTCCCCAGAGACGGTCCCTTCCAGGCAACCCAATCCTAATGGGCACCGACGCAGCAGAGCCAAGCTGCCCACACTGTATCCTATGCTGGTTAGGAGGAGGCTGGAGGTCTACTCGGGGTAAGGGGCTATTTAGTGGGCACATGTCTGGGAAGCTCTGTGTAGGCCATCCAGGCCAGGGAGGGAGCATAGGATACGGCCTCTGCCGATCCTGCCCCTCCTCCCGGGCCTGTCCCACCCACCGTTCTCCCTCCCCTGCCTGGAAATGCCTCCTCCCTTCCTCCGTTCCACCCTCCTGCCACCGTCCCCCCACCTCGGCGCTTGACTCGCCTCCGTCGGCGGCTGGGGGTGGGAAGACACGGCTGGTACAGGCCTTTCCGCCAGCATCCCCCACTCTAGACTAGCCGTCAACGTGCTTTATGGCACATTGGCGACACTCTAGGCTGGCGCAAGGGCCGCTGTGCCAGAATTAGTTAGGGTTTGGCTTGTGCCCTGAGTCAGGAGAAGATCCTGACAGGATCCTGGATCCTTCAGTGCTCCCCCACTGACGCAAGGAACCCATCTCATGAGAAGTGGCTGAGGGGCGGCGGAGTGATGGGTTCAAGGGCCAGAGGGTGTCCCTTGAAGGATCTTCCTTCTGCAGCTGTGGGGTGAACATAAGAACGTAAGAAGAGCCCGGCAGCTGGATCAGGCCAAAGGCCCATCTAGTCCAGCTTCCTGTATCACACAGTGGCCCCACCAGATGCCTCAGGGAGCAGCACACAAGGCAACAAGAGAACCTGTTTCCTGCTGCCACTCCCTTGCACCTGGCTGAGTGGAGCAGTCCAAGAAAGAAGACATCAAAGAAGCCAGTTGGTTGGACTCCACTTGGTCAAGCAAGCAGGTCCCCGGACGTCCTGTGTCGTTTCCATCGTCTTGCCTTGCCAGGCTACATCGCTCCTTGAGAGTTCCGGCATGAAGCTGACAAGGGTAGGAGCATTTGATGCCATGTATTCCGTGCTCAATGGGAGTCATTCTGCTGCCCAAGTCAGAAACGAGTCATATTTGAAGTTGCCTTTCGGCAGAGGGTTGTCATATCATTAGTTGACACCCAGCAGTTGATGAAGCGCCGGATCCCGCAGGGGAGAGCGGACCCATCTTCTTAGATCTGCACACATATATTATTCATAGCATTAATACCCAATTTCACAGATTCCTGACAAGTATAGCTTCAGGACATGATACTACTAAATCATCATGCTAAGGAGAAATTGAATAGCTAGCCATAAAATGTAATTTTAAAAAAGTATACTTTGAAGAATCATTGTACAGCTTTGTTGTAAAAAATCTGCAATTTTAAGGATGTATGATACTAGACTATATGTTAGACACCTGGGAAATATTGCTGGTTTAATTAATACACAAGGATTAGTGTAAACACATGTCTTTACATCACTTTTGAGTTTGTGTTGTGGGTGTTCGGTTTGTTTGTTTTTTAAAAGCATTTTGTCAACTAGGCTAATCCATCCTCGATTCCAGAGCACAATCTGGAAGGGATTTTTAGTTTATTTTATTACACGTAAGGATGGGAAATCCCTTTGCTACCAGCTTTCGGTACATTAAAAAATGTAGAAAGAATTGAGTGCAAGAATTGAAACAGTGGGCATGAAAAGAAATTGTATCCTCCTCAAGCCCGTAAGGGCTGATTTGAAATATTGTAGCAGTGGTGTTGCTGGAGGGGGGGGTGGCACCGTAAGTAGTGCAAGGCGCTGCACCACGACTTGCAAACTGGTGTAACGCGGCCCCTCCCACTCGCCCCTGGAGAGGTTTCTAAAGTTATGCATAATGTTGGGAAAGAAAGCAGATAGATTTTTTCTTCCTCTTTCATGCTGAGAAAATACCACAGTTGAAGACCGCAGTGTAAGTGATGGAGGCATGTTTGTGGTTCATACGTCTGCTCGGTTCCTACAGAAGAAGGCTCCAGTATGTCCCAGCTGGACCCCACCCACTTGCAATTAGGGATGTGAGAATGAATGTCCCACCCCTCCAGTGCACTGTTCCTCTGGTCACAATTCTATGGGGGCAGTGAACTGTCCCCCATGCAATGATGAGGGAGGCACGGCGTGCACATCCCCTAATGGTGTGTGGGTGGACCTGACTTAGATAGATCCTAGCCTTCCCCCCTAAACACAGCAGAACCGCAAACAAGGCTGCCTCTTCATGTCAAGTTTGGTTCTTAAGCATGACTGGAAACAACACAAGGCAAAAAATGTGCTAGCGATTCAGAGAATGTAATGAAGAAAGGTTTTACATCTTATTGAAACCGAGCTTTCTGGCGGAGGGAGGGAAGGGAATTGGAGAAGCGTATTCTTTTGTTTGTTTCCTTTCACAAAAGCCATGTTTGGTTTCAAGAGATCATCAAATGAAACCATGTTTTCTTTTCCTTCTTGGAGAACAACGAATGGATTACATAGAAGCTTTGAAGAAATCAGCACATGGATCAACAAGGGAGGGTGTTGCTAACACTGTTGTTGCTGCTGCTGCTGTTGTTTTAACTATTGACACAACGTCATGAAGCTGAGGAGGAGGCTATGAAAAAAGGAATAAGATGGCATTTGTTTCCATCCTCGGATCAGTCTGTGGGCAAGAAGCGTTCAAATTCAGGGCATCTTCCTGCATGACATCTCTAGTGGAACGAAGTTGACAAATAAACAGAGCATGCTGCTTAGTGGGAAATAGATTGCTGGCTCCAAACAGTACCATGGATAAAGAATGGATGAGCTTATGAGAACAAAATGGATACAGAGCATGCTGATATAGCTACAGTCCAGAGGAAAGGCCTTCATAACTCATACTTTAGGCACCTCGGGTATGGATTTTAACTGGAGAGAAGGAAACATAATAGTCACCCTTTTGGATGAAATGTCCTTCAGTTAATCAATAGCCATTTCTGAGCAAAGGGAGAGAATAGAATCACCTCTTAAGTACGGATATTTCCCAGCATCTATTGACGTCTGGACGTTGGGTTGAGCTGTGCTGTGGAAGAAGCCAAGCAGACAATGTAGCAAAATGTTCTCGACCTATTGGGACATGGAGTGATGGAGCGGACCGATGGCCCAATGTGCCCCCTGTGTGTTCTGAATGCCATGGGCTTAATTGAGCAGAGGACCCATTGACTTCCGATGAGTTGCAGCAAGGCTGCAACAGCACTGTGGTTTGCACAGTTTGAACAGCAGCCAGGGTAAGGGGTCCTAAGTGACAAAAATTGAACTGGGGAGTTTGGATTGGGGGGGGCGGTTGCTTTGGCGAAGCTCACAGTCTTCAGTGACCCCTCAGCCTCTCCCTCATCTTCTTCTAATGGACCTGGAAAGAAAGAAGGGGTAGAACAACAACACGGTAGCCACACATGCTGATTGGCCACCACTGGACAGGAATAGAAGAGGAATCGGGGGTGCTCACTTACCCACAACTCTCCCCCACTGGGCTCGTGAAGGTGGGCTCCGTGTTGCAGTCAGAGGGATGACTCTTGACAAGTTGAAGAGCGCGGGAACCATGCCTTGGTAGGCTGTGCCATGAACATGGTGCTCAGGGTTCATGCGCACAAAATGGCCGTCCTGTGACTGCAGTTCTGTGTCAACCCCACTCATCCAGACTCCACATTCTCCTTTATGGATGTGCGAAGGAGCGTTTTGTATGGCTAATGTGTCTAGACAACACGGAGACACCCCCACTGCCTTCCATCACAGGACCTGGAACAAGACCAGGATTGTGACTGACGTAACTCTACAGCGTTTAAATTGTATCATCAAGGGTGATAGCTGTAAATGGAATGCAAGAGCTTCATTTGAGCGGAGGTAAACTTTAGGAGCCATGTTTTGACAGTTAGGTGTAAACATCTCCAGCGTTCCGATTTTCTAGTAATCGGAAGCTCTTTGGTTAGGCCTGTACCAAATGTTCAAACAGCCTCTGTCTTTGCTCTTTTTATCAGCACCGGCGAAAACTTGTGAATGTTCTGTACGCATCGGCCCTTTTCTATGTCGTGTGTTAATGCGGAATTTGGAACCCAGGGCAGGACACCTGGCTGAGATTTAGGGTTCAGCACATGGATATTTGGGGCAAAATGTGTTGCAGCGACTCCCGTGGCGCAAAAGGTACTGTATTTCTTCAATTCTAAGACACATGTTTTTTCCCAATTAAGCATTTCAAAAAATGGGGTGCGTCTTAGAATCAAAGGTCTCCAAAAAGCCCCCCAAAATGCTATCTTCTTACTTACTGGGGCTTGCGGGAGCTTCAGGGAGACCTGCATGACCCTCTGCAGGCCTCCCCGATCTTCAGTTCGGCAAAAAACTGTGATTTTCAGCCATTTCCGGTTTTCACGAAAACCAGAAATGCCCCAAAATCGCTGTTTTTCGCCGAACTGAAGATCAGGGAGGCCTGCAGAGGGTTGCGCAGGCCTCCCTGAAGCTCCCCCAAGCCCAGGTAACGAAGGAAATGGCACTTTCTGGCGGGGCCAGAAATGCTATGCAAAGGCAGTGCACTCAGTCATCCTCAGCTGCAGGAGACATGCTGGGGAGAGTTGGTGCTGAGCGGGTAGATTCAATGAAGGGAGGCGAGTCTTACAATCGATGGATATTTCCCCCCCCTGCTGGTGGTACTGAAAGTAAAGGTGCGCCTTAGAATCGATGGCATCTTAGACTCGAAGAAATACGGTAATTTCCTAAGGGTCCCTAGCTTTGCTTCGGAGTCTGCCTTAGCGATCAGCTGTTTAGGATATTCAACACATAAGCTAAGTGTAGAATACAAATGGGATGAGAGTGTCGCTGATGAAGTTCCCAAGAAGGTTTAGAGACATCACCTTCTTACTTACTTACTTACTTACTTACTTACTTACTTACTTACTTACTTACTTACTTATTTATTTATTTATTTATTTATTTTTCACATTTTTATACCACCCTTCCTCCAAGGAGCTCAGAGTGGTGTACATATTTCCTCCCCTCCTTTTTGTCCTCACAACAACCCTGTGAGGTAGGTGGGGTTGAGACATAGTGGCTGGCCCAAGGTCACCCAGGAAGCTTCGTGGCTGAGCGGGGATTTGAACCTGGATCTTCCAGGTCTAAGTCCGACTCCCAAACCACTACACCATCCTGGCTTCTTGGGAGCTTCATCATTTAGACTCTCATTTCATTTGCCTATTAAATTTAGCTTATGTGTTGAATATCCAAAAATGGCTAATTGCCATGATAGACTCCAAAGTGTTCCTTTTCTAAGCTAAGCAGAAAAAGGAAGATAGCACCTCATGAGGTCACGTGCTCCATGAGTTCTCTCTCCAGTCTATGAAATCAGCACACAGAATGTTGAGTATTGGAAACAGGTGTCCCAGACCTCCCAGCACCGGAGATGATGGGCCAAATTTATTTATTTATTTATTTATTTATTTATTTAAAAATTATACCCCGCTTTTTCCTAGGCCGAAGGCAAATGCCCAAGGCGGCTTACAACAGAGATTAAAATACATAAAATAAGTTTAAACAATACATAACCATACATAAACAAATTTAAAAAACAATAAAATCCACCGGGGGGGACAGTATGGAGCACAAAAGCAGCATGGCAGAGCATCTTGAGACACAGGAGGCAGACTACAACCCATCACCCAAATGCTAGACGAAACAAAAACGTTTTGAGCCCTCGCCGAAAAGTCATGAGGGAGGGGGTAGTTCTCAGATCCCCTGGCAGGGAGTTCCACAGTTGTGGCGCCACAGCAGAGAAGGCTCGCCACGTGTTGCCATTCCCCTAACTTGAGACAGAGGTGGCACTCGCAGGAAGGCCCCCTCAGATGACCTCAGAGAGCGGGCCGGAATGTATGGGAGAAGACGGTCCCTCAGATATCCTGGACCCGAACTGTGAAGGGCTTTAAAGGTCATTACCAGCACCTTGAATTGGGCCTGGAAGCAAATGGGCAGCCAGTGCAGCCGCTGAAGCAGCAGTTCAACAGAGCAGCGGTTCACCCTCTATACCTGGTGGCCTCCTTCTCCTCCTCCTCCTCCTCCTCCTCTGGAATAAAAAAGAGTGGAACATGTCCTTTCCTGCTCTGTTCTCCTCTTCCTCTTTGAATTCAGGGCGATGGGAGAGGAGGAAAAGTGGCAGATTCTAGAGGCGAGTGGGTGGGTGGGTGCTCCCACCAATCTGAGTTGTTGGCTGCAGAACACAAGAGTGTCTTTTCAGGAGGTACAGGAGAAACAGTTCGGGTTTAAGAGCTTTGTTATGGGATTAACCTGCTAGGCAGATCCTTCACCAGAAGACAAGGGTTTGAGATGGTGACGGCCTGGAAACATGGAGACAAATTTGATTTCTGGTTGTAGTTTGACTTGAGACTAACTTCTCTGACCATTCCGATTTGGTGATGAAGCCATCATGAGTTGAAATGTTGTTGTTGGTGTAGTCATGTCTGAACCTCAGTTTTCCCCCAGTTCTGATATTGGCAGATTTTGTTTGCTCTCAAAGCCCTACATACCGCACCCCTACCAGGGTGGATATTTATCTATGGCACTGGTGCAAACTGTGTGGCACAGCTAGCTGTTTGAGGGACTCTGTCGTTTCATGGGGGGGGCTCTGTTGTTTCATTGAGGGGCTCTATCGTTTCATTGGGGGGCTCTTTCGTTTCATTGAGGGGCTCTGTCGTTTCATTGGGGGGCTCTTTCGTTTCATCATTCATCATTGATGATTGCACAGTAGCGATAATCAACACTGCTCAATTTTAGAATGGGTTCAGCAATTACTGTACAAACATTATTATAACTTCCCCCCACCCATGGCTATTTGCAAGTGTTTTTCAGTAGTCCATCCGTCTTTGCACATGTGTCCCCTCCTTTCTCTGATGAATTTGCACTGCCATTTTGAAACTGTATTGTAGGGGTAGGAACAGCGTGCGCATATTCATGAAGCAACTGTGTGTGTGGGAGAGAGAGAGAGAGACCAGCAATTGGACTTGTCAGTTGATTTATCAGTCATATTTATATTCTGTAAGTCCTTGAAGTACACACCTAACTCTTTTGTACTTGAAATAGGCACAGCTGATTGCTCAGAGCAAAGGCCTTGTTCGGCAAATTGCACATCTGAATGGAAAAAAAATTGAGGCAGGTGGTAGTTGGTTTTTCCTATTGTTTTTTAGGTTCTTGTTTAACTACAGCAATCTTAAGGAACATATGAAATAATTCCAAATAATCATTCATTTTTCACTACTTTAACAATGTTAACATTTTAGGGGAAAAACACACATCCATAAATCTTTGTACACAACTAAAACTATTCGGGTTCTCAGAGCACATTCTAGTAAGTTCTTGCTTCCCTGATGTTTCATCCAATCTTGTGTTTGGCAGTTAGGACCCAAGTCACCAAGTTAAAATTCCAAGTTTAAAAGATGGGCAGCCCCAATCCTGCTCAAGTTGCAGTGGCCGGCGTAAATGGCCCCGAGTAGACCTCCAGCCTCCTCCTAACCAGCACAGGATCCAGTGTTAGCGTGCTCTGGTGTGGCCGTCGCCATTTCACGATCAGAAGTTCTCACGTCCACCAACTCGGTCTCTGTGAACCAGATAACATGTTGAGACAAACAGGATGTCCTGGACGGAGTCTGAAAATCAGACTGGATTCTTTTCAGCTTCTCATGGACCTCCATGGTCAGGTTTAAGCTTGTGCCTGCTGGTTCTCTCAGGCAATAGAAATGCTTGTTCAAACTGTCGCCAGTGCAGCACTGGAAGAGGTGGGCCTCCTCTTTCTTTGTGGTCAGGAAGATTGGACAGTGATTGAATGTCACTTGGCACTCTATGAATATGCAAGCTGTCATTTGTCAGATCAGTCCTCGCTGTCACTTTGTCATTCCTGGGTTTTGGCATCTCTTTGCCTTCATGTGAACTCATCAGAAATAGCAACGGCAGGTGAGGGAGAGTTGCAAAGCGAGTGTTTGCTGGCTTCAGGTTCGCCCTTTCAGAAGCAGGACAGTCATTCATGAAGAAAAATCCATGATCCATACCGGTGGTTCCCAAACTTTTTAGCACCAGGACCCACTTTTTAAAATGACACTCTCTCGGGACCCACATAGCATTATGAGACTTTTAAAAAAGTAATCTAGAAAGAAATAATACACAGTAGTTCCTTTCTGCAGGGTCTAGATCAGTCCATCAAGCTCAGTTTTTCAATCAGTTTTCAGATCAGTCCATCAGCAGTTTTTCTCCACGCTACCTGGAGGTTGCAGACAGAAAGTCCCAAATTCAAAGCATGTTTTTTTTTAAACCACTAAACTACCATTCCTCCCCAAGAATAGAACCAGAGGAACCTGTTATGAATGAAGTAAGGATGTCAGGGCAGGAGAGGTCGGTTCGCAATACAATTGGCTGGGGAAATTCATATTTTGAGCTGATTATTTTGAATGTCGGTGGAATTGCTCTAACAGCCCAATCCTTTCCAACCCCCGACCCCCGGTCAATGCATCGGTGCCAGAATGGCAAACGCCGCATCCTATCGGGGGGGGGAAGCACAGGAGGCCTCCTTTGGGTAAGGGAGTATTTGTTCCCTTACCTGGGGGTAAGCCTCTGCAATGCGGACAGGTCTACTTAGACCTGTGACAGTTAAATAGCTGGCACAGGTCCACGTGAACTTGTACTGCAGGATCAGGTCCAGGAAGGGGGATAACATATTGGCGGCACTGCCAACTCCACCCTCTCCCGGGCCTGCTCCTCCCATCTCCCGCCCTCATCACCGCCCTTCCCTGCCCCATTTCACTCTTCCCTGCCTCCTTCCGCACTACCCCATCCCACGCCATCCTCCCACCCACCCACCCCCACCTCTCTCACTGACTTACCTTCATTGGTGATTGTCAGAAGAAGCGCTGAAGCGGGTGAGAAGGCGCAAAATCAACAATATGGCCTCTCATGAATTGAGAATGCACTTTACAAAAGCAAATCACATGCTTGTGTGTTGGTGGGTTTTCTTGTGTGTTGGAGTTGATGGCCCCCCGAGCAGAATGTAGGACACAGTGAGCCCACAAAGCAGTAATAGAATGGACGGGGAATGACTCGTCCTTAACTGTTATTCACAAAAGGCAAGAATCACTTTTGTCTGCTGCAAGTCAGTCCTTCGTTTGCGGCGAGGTCATGTGACCACTTCATTCCACGCCTCCCGATAAAGGGGCAAAACGACATCTTGCATGACTCCAGCGTTGCCACCCCCCCTAAAGGCTACACTTTGGGAACAAAACAAGCACTTATTAATCAGACATACTTTGATTTATATGACATTATTTCATGATATTTTAGAGATAGATCTTGCCAAAGGAAATAATAAATCAACAATTGCTCTCATCACTATCAGCAGGACAGTTTTCATTTCTCCTCCGAATGGGAAATGTGCAGGAGATGTGATTCATCACCAAAAGGATGCGCACAGTTGCGAGAGCCCCACATGGGAAATAATGATGGAAACAGTTTGCCGAGAGTAACGTTTCAACTAATTGCCTCAATCCGCAGGCAGCAGCCTAAGAGCCGAAAGCACTTGTTGTCTTTCATCTGCTCCTGTGACCAACTCTTTGGTTAATTAGCGATGATGCAAGAGGAAATGACAAACATAACGATCCATTTGGTGGCGTCCAGGGAAAAACCATCTGCATCCTGCTTGCAAGAAGGAGATTCCAGCTGGTCCCTGGGGACGAGCAGCTGCCTCAGGCAGGAAGATGTGGCGTATCAGAAGGAGGATGGAGGATGGAGGATGGAGGGAACTCGTTCGTTTCCTGGAAAGGAGGGCATCAAAGGATGCAGGGATGCTTTAGACATGTGTTGCAGTCCTTCGTCTCCTCAGGTCGCTTTTGGCATGGTGAGGACCCCTGTTTGGCTTTGTGAATATTTTTCATCTCCTTGTGTTTTCTTGTGGCGAGATCCAGTCTGATGCTACGGTGATGACTCATGTCAGTGTGAGGTCAAAACGACTGACTTGGTGTATCACCCCGAGCCCTGGCTGGTTCCGATGGATTCGGAGGAAGGAAATTGTCCAGCCCAAAGTCCGCATACAACAAGAGCTTTATTGTCGGAGTCTTCAAGCATAGATCGCTTACAAAGCGATCAGGTGGCTCAAACGGGCAAACGGTTTGTCCTGAGAGCGCATTGGCCCGAGAGCAAACGTTAGGTTAAACGTGTAACTTAGATATATTATTATTTTATTTATTCAAAACCTCATAGAACTTAATCAGATAAAAATGTCATTGATTGGTGCTAAATAGTGGATACAAGTTTCGACATGAAACCTACTATCGACTAGGTACTATACTATACAACTATACAGTATTGATATACCGTCTTTCTTGGTGCAGGGGTGAGACCGGGCAGGGCAGGCCAGCGAGGGAGGGGGGCCATTAACCGGCCTGGGTTGGGAGAAGGCGGGAATATCGGCAGTGCGCTCTGCCGTTATCTGTTCGCAGCCCGGGTCGGCCTTACTCTGCCTTCCCGAATGTATGCCAGGTCAGCCCAGCTTACACCCAGGGAAGGGGACAGCGCAGCCCGGGACAGCCGTAGGGTACCCTTTAGGCCGGCCGCGTATAGTTAGGCAGGATTTGGCTGCCAATGTATGTTTAGTGCTTATCGCAGGGGAACAAGATAGTAGACAATAATATAGGAAGGCATGCGTACTTGGAATTCTGAATCTATTTCCTCCTTTTCTCAACTGATTAAAACCTATTGCCAGTTTTAAGGAGGGTGAGTAATTGCTGGGAAGCAATTTTAATGGACTAATGTACCCCCATCTAAGAAACAGGGATGTGCATTCTTTTAGTAATGAATGGAAAAATGAACCAAGTGGGGTCCATTCTTTGTCCTTCATTGCAGAACAAAATATTTGGGCCATCCTCTTATTGACTCTACCAGGGCTATTCCGTTTTAATTATCAGTAATTAAAACGAAGCAGCAAGATATGGAACATGGGAAAACTTTTTAGTTTTCGTGAGTAACTTGGATAGCGGTAGCGAAAATGTGTTTATTGCCAAGGAAACTTTTCTTTTTCACACATTAAGAATTCCATCATGTACCTTGTTGTTGTGGTAAATAATGTTTGCAAGATTTCTCACTGAATGGGGAGGGCATGTGATGCATCTGTGTGTGTGTGTGTGTGTGTGTGTGTGTGTGTGTGTGTGTGTGTGTGTGTACACTTTTATTTCTTTTTTTTAAGGCACCATGAGTATGTGAGGAGGGAGGAGCATGGTACATCAGCATACAGGGCATGCCAGCATGATCTCACTCCCCTCCCATTGCATGGACAATGTACACACAGATAATGTCTAACCAGGGCTAAAGTGTTGAAAAATGGAGGCCGCAATCTTGTACAATAAATCCCACAGTGAGGCTTATTTCTGACTCAACCTGTATTGGTTTGCATTGTAAGACATTGGAAAGTTTTTACAGATTCCTGAAATATAGAAACCCTAGCAGCGTTTAGAATGCAGTGGTCCACTTCCTATACACACTGCATAAGATACACAACCTGTTAGCAGTGCGTGTGCACACAAAACATGTGCACCCTTTTTTGAAGTGACAATCACAAAAACACACAAGCGGAGACATGAAAGATCGGCTTTAAATTTGTTTTGGTGTGGAGAAAGTGAATGGAGAGTCATTTGTCTCATATGTGTGCACATCTAAGCACACAGATATATTCTGAATATAGTGGACCCTTGCTATCCGTGGATTTGTCACTCCAAAATGCATTGGGGCATTCTGGAGAAGGGAGGGGGAAAGGCCAGCGACCCGGAAGAGGCTGTAGGAGCGCAATTTCGCTCTTTACAGTTCTGTAAATGGAGCAGTTTGCCTGCAAAAAGGTAGGAAAAACCATTTAAAATCTTTTCCCCCAACTTTTTAAAGTGACCCCCGTATCCGCGCTAAAGCAATTTTGCTTTACGCGGGTCCAGAACAGGTTTCCCTCAGATAGCGAGGCCAACTGTACTAACGTGGCTGCATAATGAAACTCATTTATACAGTCAGATGAGGAAGATATATAAAATATAACTTTCCATGAGTTCTGAGACAGGCCTCGCATCTACAATGATCAAAAAGCTTTAAAAAAATTGCAGAATGGAAAAGCACTTTGTATTGAATCTGTTGCATTGGCTCATTCTGGACCGGAAGACAGAGAAACATCTAACAATGATGGCTATAAGTGAACATGAGGCAGGTACAACATTTCATGCCAGTCCAAGGAAGATGTGATCAGACAGAAACCCTTGGACTGAACAAGGAAAGCCGAACAAAACCTTTCCGCAATTCTTTTTCAGCGCTTGCTGGATTTTTGAAAGTAGAAAAAGTCAAACGCTTACTTCTCCGTGCCCACAAAGGCCTCCTGCATTTTCGGTGCAAAAACTGCAAAAATGAAGAAAAGAGACTTCCTGTGGCCCACGATGGCTGTTTATCTGCCTGCTCCGATTGTTGTTCAGCATCGCTTTACTTGCAGTACAGTAACTGTGCCCAGGGGGGGTTGTGTGTTTTAGTTTTTAGACAATCTTGTTCTTGCTCCTGTCAAGGATGACTTTAGATTACCCATGGGTGGCCCATAAAAAATAAATCAGTGGGATTAGGAGATGACCAGAGGCAATGCTCACCTCTTTCAGAGCAGCCCGTTCTTAGACAAAACTGTGTCCGCAGGTTTAAGTGAAGGGTTGAGTTTCTTACGTACGGCATTGAAAAGCAAGGAGATCTAATGCTTTGAACAAGTATTTGTCAAGACAATTAGACATTCATTTTCCCCCCATTTCACCTGTATATATGTCAGTCATCCCATGCATTTTGGCTATTGTAGGGGTAAGCTTACCAGATCCCCAACCGGGACAGAGTGCAGCTAGACCTTTAGGAGCAGGAATATGGGCAGGTGTAGCTTCTTAAACCTTAGAGCACAATCCCAGGCATGTCTACTCAGAAGCAAGCCCCATTGTGTTCAGTGGGGCTTGCTTCTGAGTGTAGACATGCCTAGGATTGTGCTCTAAGGGTTTAACAAGCTACACCTGCCCACATTCCTTCTCCTAAAGTTCTAGCACTCTGTCCCAGTTTGGATCTGGTAAGCCTATGTAGGGGTGATTTTTTTTTTTTTAGAGGGGTGGGTGAAACCTAATGTTTCAAAGTTCGTAGCAAGTAGTTGCAGTATTCTGTGCTCCTGGCAGGTACTTCCAACACTCGAGAAAATTTCTGTAGCCCTTTGAAGTGTGGAAAGTACACTCCATGTATTATATCTTGCAGTTGTCCTTTCAATAACCCTGTAAGCTAAGTATTTATTTAAGGTTTACAGGCCTTCATTTTGCAGTTGGGGAAAATGGAGGCTGAGAAGGAGGGGCTGACCTAAGGCCACCTCGTGAATTCAGGGCCGAGACTACAGAGTCCCTACACACATTGCCTGAAGTGGAGCTGACTTCTGAATAAACGTGTGTAGGCACTGGCGTCGCTTGAGGTGGGACGGAATGGTAAGTTCCACACTGTACTAACCTCCGTTTACTCCCTGGCACGAGGCGGCCCCGCCTCGAGCGATGCCACTGTGTGTAGGATTGCAGTGTCACAACTCTCAGAGCTCCACTCCCTGTCGATGACTCCCCTGACTCGAGCCCTTCAAACCAAGAGGATAAAGCAACCAAAGATGTTTTAATGTAGCCGGGTTGGGGGGGAGAGAGAGAGGGGGAGGAGATCTCCTACATAATATGTGGTTTGGCTCTGAGTCGCCATCCGCATTTTCCTCTGGAAGAGGTGCTTGAATGGTTAACGTCACAGGCTTGGCCCCAGAAGTGAATTATTTCAATATTGATTTCTTTATTGCGCCATCTCACACTTTACTTTATTATTTATTGGATACTGTAATGAACTTGCACTCTTTTATTGCATTATTTGGTAAACAATGTTTCAAATCTGAAAACTCGAGCAATAAAATTAAGGTGATTTAGCAATAAGGGTGGATTTTAATTAAGTTATGGAAAGTTATGTTCCCAGCACTCTTATCGGAAGTCGTCGTGGTCGTGGTGGTGAAGTAAAAGGAACGTCTATATTCTTTCAGAAAAATGGAGGCTACAAAATCTGGTCCATTACTAGTCATTTTTTAAAACAGTGGGGGAGGGGAATGAGAAATGAGGAAGACCCCAATTTCTTGGTCAAACAGATTAATACAGATCAGTGCTTGTGGCTCTCAAACATCTGAAGTTTATCCAGTGTGGCTCTTACCTGAAGCAAGTTTGGCCACCCCTGGTATATGTACCTGCTGAAATTGCCATGGGCTTTTGTGTGGTTTACTAACGACAGGTGAACTCCCTTCAGGTTCCCAGCATCTCCAGGTGTAGCTGGGGAAATTCTTCTGTCTGAGATGCTATTATATGGAGATGAGCTCCTTTTTGCATGAGCTCCCTCCCTTGATTCCACAATAATGGACAAATACTGGCCAGTTTCAAACCTCCCGTTTTTTGGGCAAGGTAATTGAGCGGGTGGTGGTGTCTCAACTCCAGAGGGTCCTGGATGAAACAGATTATCTAGATCCCTTTCAATCTGGGACGGGCTTTGGGACGGAAACACCCTTGGTTGCCTTGATGGATGACCTACGCCAAGGACTGGACAGGGGGAGTGCGTCCCTGTTGGTTCTGCTGGACCTCTCAGCGGCTTTCGACACCATCGACCATGATGTCCTTCTGGGCCGACTGGCCGAGTTGGGGGTTGGGGGCACCGTTCTGCGGTGGTTCCGCTCCTACTTGGCAGGGGAAGGCAAAGGATGAGATGGTTAGACAGCATCACCGATGCAACGAACATGAAAATGAGCAAACTGAGGAAGATAGTGGAGGACAGGAAGGCCTGGAGGGATATGGTTCATGGGATCACGAAGGGGCGGACACGACTTAACGACTGAACAACAACAAAAAATGTTGTAAGCTGCCTGGTGTGGACTAGTTTTTCAATAGGAAGGTAGGGTAGGAATTCATTAAGTAAATTAATACTTATGTTGCATTAAGTTGACATAGTTGGAGTGATTCACTGCAGATACCGTTTGGTTGAATGTGCTGGGGAAGGGGAAGAATTAAATCTCTACAATATCCCAAGCACTAAGAACATAAGAAGAGCCCTGCTGGATCAGGCCAAAGGCCCACCTAGTCCTGCTTCCTGTATCTCACAGTGGCCCCACCAGATGCCTCAGGGAGCACACAAGACAATAAGAGACCTGTATCCTGCTGACCCTCCCTTACATCTGGCATTCAGAGAGAGCCTATTACTAAAACCTGGAGGCTGCTTATCCCCATCATGGCTTGTAAGCTATTTGGTCAAGGCTGCACCAGTGCTTTATGAAAGCACCTTACCAGATTGTGTGTGTGTGTGTGTGGGGGGCGGGGTTCCGTCAACAGAAGGCCCCTCCGTGGGCGCTGCAGATGGGATCTGCCAGCATGAAAGCCTGGCGACCTCTTGTGCACGTGCCACCGGAACACCCAGGCACTGCTGTAGGAGGGGAGTTGGTACAGATGGTGTAATGTGGAAAAAGGGGGAGGAATGGGGCAGGGATCGGGTCTGTCAGGAGGCCTGGTGGGGGCAGGCAGGGGGTGGTTATCGACAGCAATGATAGGCTTCCTGCCCTGCCTCCCCTCCCCTCACCTCCCTGCGTGCACTTGGACGGACGTGTGCCAGCCAAAGAGCTGGCACAGGTCTGAGAAGACCCATAGAGTCACAGGAGGCTTATCCGGGTGTAAGGGAGCAAACGTTCTCTTACTCCTTGGAGGCCTCTTGTTGCCCCCCCCCCCACCAGGATGCATCACACGCCTCCATGGCATGGCTGCATTGGCTCTGAGAAAGAGGGATAGGATTGGGGCCTTAGAAACGACTGGCGATAGTTGTAGCCCCAGGCTGCCTCTGGCGCAGCTGCACTAATTGCTCCCCACATTGTGCATGGCATTGCGCATGGCTGCAGTGTGGGCCGTCCTGAAGGGAGCATTTCAGGAGTGAGTGATAAAAGCACCTCCTGGACACTGAAAGGTGGGGGGTCTATTGCCCCCAGCAGCCCCCTTTCCTCGAACAACACGTCCTTCTGTCACATGGAAGTGTCTGAATCTGTATGAATTGGTACTTATCTGCATGAGTTCTTTGCAAGCTTCTTTTTGAGAACCCCGAGACGCCGGTCTTTGTGAATCATAGAGAAGGGATGCTGGGCAAAGCTGTCTCGAGGGGGCGGGGCGGGCGGGCGGGCGGGCGGGCGGAAAGGCACTTGAACAAATGGTTGTGAAATAAAAATACGGCGTGAACAATGCAGCTACAGCTATAACATCCATTTCACGTATAAACTTTATAGAGGGAAACATATATTTTTGATAGTACCATTTGTTTTGAATTTAGTTTCTTTCTAGCTCCTCTGTTAAGGGGAAATGTAGCAGTGCTGTTACAGCTAAAAGTAGCTGCTGAAGGGCATTGATGAAGACCGGCGGGTTTCCTCTGAAATTATGCTGGAGATGCCCTTGTAGTCCATGATGTCCGTAGTCTGGCTTTTCCAGCTTGGTTACATTGTTCTTTCTTCACACATTTACAGTATATATTAATTGCACCAACGCTTCATGAGAAGGCAAGAAAGACAGCCGCCCTAGCAGCACAATCCTATGTATGTCTACTCAGAAGTAAGTCCCACGGGTTTCACTGAAAAAAGAACTATACAGTCAGTTCTCTTTATAGGCGAATTCACTACAAGCGAATTCACTTACCTGCGAGGGGCAGAATTGCCACCTACCTCTCCGTATCTGCAGTCTGTTCTCGCTATCTGCAATCTCGTTGGGGCCATTGTTCTCACAGATGTGTAGTTAGCTGTTTTTTGTGGATCTCCACTTCGTTCTGAGAGCAAATTTCCCTGCCTTGCTGCATTTACTGTAAAAGGTAATCTCTCTCTTCTGGAGTTGCTGTGTGTGTGTGTGTGTGTGTGTGTGTGTGTGTGTGTGTGTGTGTGTGTGTGTGTGTGTGTGTGTGTGTGTGTGTGTTCTGTTGAATGCCATTTGCAACACAATGGGAGCTGTTTGTGCTCTCTCTGGGCTTCTAGGGTACTGTACAATACCTTTTATATCTGCATAATGTTGTTAGGAAGGAATAATAATTAATTTGCTAGAGTTAGGAACTGCTCCATGGCAAAGAGCCAATGTGGTATACTGGATGCGGCCCCCGCTATCTCCCAGCCCATAGGCTTCAGGGTAAGATTCAGGTTCACCAAGTTCATATATAGTGCATGGCGAAGAGGGTCCCCTGGAACCTAACCCCATTTTCCCCATAGGCTCAGTGATTTGGTATCCACTAATTTGGTATCCACTAGGTTTTCCTGGAACCTAACCTTAGCGGATAACGAGAACTGTACATTTATGGCACTTTAGTGCAATGCACAACTACGGTATATTGTGTCTGTGCTTTGCCAATGCAAAAGAAGATAAGAGATAATGGCTCTGGTCAGGTGCTGAAGACAAAGCGACAGGTGGTGATGTGCGATCCAGACAATGAATTAGGAAAGGAAATTGGTAATAGAAGGACCAACATCTAATATTGTTTTAAGTGGATTCATAAAGCTCTTTGAATTTTGAATCAATCGCTGCGAGAATTCAATAGTAATGAGCTCATTTCTATGTAAATGAATGTCGTATCACCCAGTTCTGGTCTCTCCACATTTTATGGTACCCTTTTAGATGACACTAAAAATAGTTCTGAAAGATAAATCTTTTTTCTTCTTCTTCAGGAAATCTCTTTGGAGAAAAAGAAAAAGAAAAAAAACAGTGGAAATGCAAAGACTTTCAGCAGATTTAACATTTTTATTTTATATTTTTTTAAAATGGTGTTTTACAAAACTTGAAGACATGCTTAGAGTTGAACTTGAGGTCCAGGAAAAAAAAAAGCCCTCAATCCTCAGTTTTAAACTTTGGCAAAGCCTTGCTGTGGAGAGAGAAAAGGGAGTGCTGACTTATCAAAAGGCTGTCGCAGTGCACTTCTCACTGGAGACGTTGTAAAATATTCCTCCTGCCACATGAGAGCTGCTAAAAAAATATCCCATGATAATGCTTAATGTGCCCCCCATAAGCACGTGAGATAAGTGATTTTGAATAAAACCAGGCCACATTTATTGTATGAAGCTAATCATAAATCTCAACAAATCAGCAGAGGTTCCTGTCTCACACTTCTCTCCCCTATAATGTGGGTATCTAACCTAGAGGAGACCAAAATCATTGTCTCTTCCCCTTTTGGTTGTTCCTACCCTGACTCCAAGCTATGGGCTGTTCACTGACAGCCTGAGCTTATCTATGCCACCCTCAAGGGGTTGAGAAAACTGATACTCTTACTCTTTTCAGATAAAGCAGGATGGTGCAGTGGTTTGGGAGTCGGACATAGACCTGGAAGATCCAGGTTCAAATCCCCGCTCAGCCATGAAGCTTCCTGGGTGACCTTGGGCCAGTCACTATCTCTCAGCCCCACCTACCTCACAGGGTTGTTATGAGGACAAAAAGGAGGGGAGGAAATATCTACACCACTCTGAGCTCCTTGGAGGAAGGGCGGTATAAAAATGTGAAAAATAAATAAAATAAACAAATATTATGGGGATGTGGTTTTCAGTGGTGCACAAAAGGCTGCTCTAGTCTGCCCCCCCCCCTGACATTTTCTCAGAGAAGAATTCTAAAAAATGGCACGGTGGGGAATTCTTAATTTTCATGGGTTACTCCAGAAAAAATGGTGTTTGTTTTTCGGAATGGGGTGGTGGGGTTTACTGGGGGTGGTGGGGTTTACTGGCAGTTGGGAGTCGGCTTCTTTCTGTCTAAAAAACCCAAAATGTCGCCACTTTTCACAGCAGAGGCAGCTGCCAGATAGGAGTCTGCTTGCTTCTAGGTGTCCTCTTCTAGGCCCACGTCTCCCAGGGCATCATGTGACCCACGACCAATCCCGTCGGACTTCTCTTTCCACATCTAAATTCCTTTGCTTTCCAGTTCCCTTGGCTAAAGTTTTCTGAAGTATTAACCAAAGAAATGAAAAGTTCACAGACGCTTCCGGGCATTCTTTCCAAAGTGATAGCTCTCTTTGATTTAATCTCTTTTAAGAATGTTAATCTTGAAATGTGAGTCTTGGAAGAAGAAGAAAAGGCAGCACAGTATTAATGAAGAAAT
Organism: Plestiodon gilberti rubricaudatus; assembly: GCA_026170595.1. Lineage (NCBI taxonomy): Eukaryota > Metazoa > Chordata > Lepidosauria > Squamata > Scincidae > Plestiodon > Plestiodon gilberti. The sequence goes on from JANXHW010000013.1 coordinate 24,587,375, forward strand.
TAAGAAGATGTTTCACTTGAGTGAGAGTTTTGCCTGAAGACACCCAGAGTGTATAAAACAGTACATACAATGTTTTAATGAATGTCAACACTTATTGGGCATTAGCTTTGCTGCAGGAAATAATGGACCCTTCCTGCCAAATATGGTGTATCATCAGACAAGAGCAGTCAATCTCATTTCGTAATCTATGGCCGCCTAGGACGGTACTTGGGAAGGGGTCAACTGCTCTCTGGGTTGTACCAATTCAGATAACAGAGAGTGGATCACAAGATGGAAAGCTCATTCGTAGCAAAGATTCTTCTGTAGAAAAATGGCTTTTTGAGAAGAAGGTTGGGCTAAAAGCATTATCCTCGGCAACGATTTTGCAGTGGAAAGAGAATTCTTTTCCACGGAGGAACCTTCCATCATGTAAGCCCAGCGGAACTGGTACAGCCAGACACAGGCTGACCACCTCAGGGAAAAGATAGCTGCAGCCTTGCTGCAACATTGACAGCATGCATAGCATGCAACTTTGCATAGCATGCATGACAGCGTGCAACATTGACCGCATGCATAGGAAGCAAAAGATGTGGGGTGATCAGGGCATGAAGCTGTTCTTCCTCCACTGAATTCTCAGGTGCATTAAGAGGGGATGCTGGGGATGGAGCTGGCTTTGGGATGGCCTGTGTGGAACTCTGAATTGTAATTCAGAGCTGCTGTAGGAGAGGGCAGACTTTTGGGGCAAAGGGCCAGATTGGAGTTGGAAATTCCATGGAGGCCAAGAACGCTTACTTGTTCGAACGACGATCATAAATTTGATTCCAGTTAGGAATTACACACTGGGATGCTTGGTAAAGAAATATTTTCTTTATTGCCATCAAGTAATTAATCTGTGGAACTCCTTGCCACAGGAAGTGGTGATGGCACCTGGCCTAGATGCCTTTAAAAGGGGATTGGATAGATTTATGGAGGAAAAGTCCATCACAGGTCACAAGCCATGATGGGTATAAGCAACCTCCTGGTTTTAGTAGTTGGCTATCTCTGAATGCCAGGTACAAGGGAGTGGCGACAGGATACAGGTCTCTTGTTGTCTTCTGTGCTCCCTGAGGCACCTGGTGGGGCTGCTGTGAGACACAGGAAGCTGGACTAGGTGGGCCTTTGGTCTGATCCAGCAGCCTGGCTCTTCTGATGTTCTTACGTTCAGTTCTTTTACAATTACATTGCCCCCGGAGAGGACAAATGTTTGCTCATGCTCAGTCATTCCCAACCTGGGGAGATCAGTCAGGGAGTACGTGCTACTTCCAAGCATACACCAACAGTGCCTGTTGATGTGAGGCCGCTACATTTGGGTGGGCAGTTGTATGAAACGAGGTCTCTAGATAGTTAGCCATGGGCAGGGAGGAGTCGGAGGGCTGGACTGGAGACTCTCAGGGGTCCGATCCACCCCCTCGCCTTTCTTCAGAGATGAATCATTTCCTCTCGGTCTTAGTGGCCAACTGGAAAACCGGAATAACAAGAATCACTTACTTTGTCCGCTGTTGCGAGGACTGCAACAAAATAATACACACAAAGTGTTCATAGTGATTAATGATTAGAGAACGTTTTGTTCTGTTGCTTGTTGTGAATTGGATTTTTCTTGGGAAAAAGGAAGGGTCAAACTAGATGTGTACCTAAATATGTGCGTCCGTCCGTCTGTCCGTCCAGGTGCATGCAGGCGTTTTAGTAAATAGCACGGGTGGGGGATGAAATGGGCCAGAACATTAGTCATTTGTCCTTGATATTTTTAATGGGGGACCACCATCCATTGAAAACCAACCAAAACCCTGTTTGTTGTTAAAATGAGTACATGGATCAAGATCAGAACATCTGTGGGGGGTAGGGAAATATTAAAGCCCCCTTTAACGTCTGCTGCAGTGGCAGTCTGTTTCATGCCTCCCCTCGAACTATTTTCTCAAAATGTTTTCTTTAAAAAAAACACCCATCCAGGATCATATGCATTTCAGACTGCAATCTTATACTTATTTACCTGAGAGTAACAGCTATGTAAATCCTATGTGTCTCTTCTTAGAAGCAATTCCCATTGAATACAATAGGTCTTATTCCCCAATGTAAGCGTGTCTAGGATTGCAGCCCAAGTATAGGATTGCATTGTTGGTGAATGTCTAGCTTGACCCTGTTAAATTAAACAATCCGGTGCACAGGTAGGTGCCGTAAATTTTATTTTATTATATCCTGCCTCTTCTCGAAAAGACCAGGAATCTAAGAATAAAAAAAGCAAAAATGATAAAAAGAAGATTAAAAAATACAGAGAGAGAGAGAGAGAGAGAGAGAGAGAGAGAGAGAGAGAGAGAGAGAGAGAGAGAGAGAGAGAGAGCAGGGCCATTAAATACCACTGGCATTTAAGAAATTTAACTATGCACAAGATTGGCAGCCTTATGCCTTAAAAATAAACAAAAAAACTGTGTCACCCTAATTAGAAAATTTATATAGGGGATGGGGGGTATAAAGGAAAACAAAAAAAAATGCAAAGCACTGCTATGGCAAAGTGATTTATGTTGCTGAAATCGTTGCCTTATATCTCCCCCCCCTCAGAATTTAAAATGCTCCTATAACTGCCTTGTAGCAAAATTATCACTTCTAACTTTTGTTTTTTTCTTTCAGTGTGACATTCCTTAACACCTATTTTCTCTGCGGCTGCCTATATTTTTGTATCGTGCTAATTATATTTTTAGATTAACTTTGCAGCTTTGCTTAATTGCTTCATCGCTGCATTTGAAGCAGTGACGTTTGTGGTGTCTACATTTTTTTCCCTTCGTCATTTCTAAAAAGAAATTAAAAAAGAGAGCCACCCAAAACTAAACTGAGAAGACTTCCACATTTGCTTTTTAAGCTTTACTGCACACTGTTAAACAAACAAAAAAGGAAGATATTTTTGGGATCCTCGCTTTTCCTGGTAATTAAGATTCATTCTGAGACACCCTCCCTTATAATTCCGTAACTTGCTACAGGAAAACATATTCGAGATAGCACAGATGGTCATGCACCTTTTTACAGTTGGGTTCTAAAAGGTAGAGCTATACAGTATCCCCAGACAAGGATTCCAATTAGCACAAGAAAATGTAACCGGGGGGGTTAACAAGCTGGGTGAACTCTCTCCTTGGCTCAATTTGGAATTGGCTCGGTAATTATGAGCTGTTTGGGGAACCATTTGAAACAACTCATCTATTTTCAAATCTTTTCTGGTTCATAATGTTAACACATGTGAGTTGATAGTTGGTTATCTCGTCTACTGACTGCAGAGCCCAGATACACCGAATCTTCTCATTCAGCAGGAACATCTTGCGCAACCTAGACTGTGGTGTAGACTAACAGGATGGTCTTCATATTGGCTGTGGCGTATGATTTCCAAGTAATCTAGAAGAGCTACAAATGATACTAGTGTTGCTCTCTGATCCAGGCCAGTAGGACCCCACTATCTGAACTGGGTTAACCAACTTTGCAGTTGTATGTGGCAATAGTCCTCGACAGTGCTTCATTTGGAGATCCAATCCAGATCAGTTGGACTTGGGTCCAGATTGGGCATGTAAGCCGCACCTGAGGGGAATTCAGGAACAAGTGTTATGTGTCTGTGATGCAGATACACAGGACCAGCTGCAGTGGCTCGATGGATCTGTGCAGGGCAAGCCGGTGGGAAACCAAGCAAGTGAAATCGGATTTCCACTCCAGAAAAGGGAAGCAAGCAGTGAGTTCTAAACTCTTCACCAAAGATTCTCAGTGCAGGCGTCGTTCCTCTCCTGAGTACGGGGAGGGGGGGCTGTATCCACGGATCTGCTATCCGCAGATTCACTTATCTGCGGATAGCGGAGGGCCCCCTGTGCCCAGAACCTTAATTAAGGTTCCAGTGCTGGTGCATAGCCAGCACATCTCTTTCTGCTTCCTGTTTAATGTTGGGAGCCTCTCTAGCATGCAGGCTGCTTGCCTGCCTGCTCTGTGCAAGGAGCCGGCTTGTATGTTTGCTTAAAGAAAGAGACGCACTGCCACTTACGGTGCCGCCGCACCCCCTCCAGCAACGCCACTGGGATTGCAGCAGCGGCAGCCTTTTTCTTCTTCCTGAGCTACTGGAGGAAGGAGTTGGCGGGGGGGGGGGGAGAAACTGCCACAACTCCAAATCACTTCTCCCCACCTACTTGGTGCTTACGAAGCTTACAAAGTAGACCGGGAAAGGTGATGTGGAGCCCACCTCCGTCCCTTTACTTGCAGGGGACGTAGCGTGCAGCCCCTTCTCTGCTCCCCACGGCTTCTGCTTGCACTGCTGCTCCCATTCATTTCCAAAAGAGGCGGGGCAGAGCAGGGGGGCTGCACGCCGCGGTCATCATAGGGAAAGGGAAGGGAGAACAGGGCAGACCTGTTCAGTTGCCTGCCCTCCCCTTCATCCTTGGGGGGGCACGCAAAGGTAGCATTCAGGGTGGGATTCAGCCAGCGGGGGGGGGCACATGCCGCCCCTGTTTGCACCATCACCTTCCACGTTCACAACACAACTGGGCAGGGAGTCTCCTGCCCATTGCCTTCGCCGCATGGAATAGCTCCGACAGCAAGGGGGCGGGGCCACCTCGTACCGGAGAGTAAAGGGGGAGTGGAACGGTGCAAAACTTACAGTACCGCCCCCCCCCCTCTAGCGACGCCTCTGCTGGTTCGTTTTTGGCTTGTTGTGCTGCAAGCAAAGAGTGATTGAGCATTCACAGTCTCACTCCATCCCGAAATGAGAGTCTGTCCTTTCAATGCTACTCAATCCCCATGCCTCAAGAGTGGACCACATATGTAAGTGGGACTTTGCAAAACATGCTGGGCAGAACTCATGTAACATTAGCTGTTACTATTTGCACCAGTAAATACTTCAGCAGCTTTAATAGTGGGAAGCAACAAGGGATGTTCCTTCGTTCTACTTCATACACCGGCGTTAAGATACCTTTTCTAGGTGTGTTAGTGGAGCCTGACAAGGGGTGAGGAGGCCTGGATTCGGAGGAAGGCGTTTCATGTTGCAGAATAAGCAGCAGCGTGTCTTGCACAAATCCCAATTATGCGAGAGTTTGCACAAATCTTCAAAAGAGCTCCAGGCAACTGTCAAGGAGAATAGTTGAAAACATGTTCAATATCTTACAGCACAAACGAGCTGTGGGTTTTTGTAATACTGGCAGTTTAATCCTGAATGAAAGTGGATTACATGATTTTCTGGAGCTCCTATAATGTCAGATGGTCCTCTAAGCTTAGCAACAAAAGTGGGTGAAATCTTTTTTCCAGTATTTCTGCCGCTGATATGTTCCTGACCACTTTCTCCTCTGTTTCCTCTATGAATATCTTGAGTAGTGTGGATGTGTCATGTTTCACAAAATGCAGCTATGGGGGAGGGGGTCGCAATCTGCAGTTGCAGCAGCCTGGTGCAGCAAGGGTGCTTCTTAATTTTTTTTCCCCCCTCTGGTGGGTTGTCTGCAAAAATTGTCCCCATCTGCTTTCACAAGACAGAGGTAAAAGATCTAGATATTCTTACAAAATTACTCATCAACTAATGTCGTGGTTTTCAATTTTTCAAGAGTTGGGGTTTAACCTCACAGCCCAACCTGTAAAATGGGCCCAGAGGGGGGTGGATGAGTCAATAGCTCCTGTTCTTGGACTTCTCTGATTGGCAGTGGCCAGAGTCCTGATGCTAGTCTGTCATTCTGCCTCATCTTTCCTTCCTAGCTAAGTGAAAGGAGAGGAAGGGCCATGATTGACAGGGCAATAACATGCATTCATTTTTGAAAGGCAGAGGGAGAGAAAGAGGAGGCGAGGCACGTCGGAGAGCAGAAGGGCTGCCATGATGGCATATGAGTGGGAGACTGAAGAGACTCACGGAAGGTTCGGGAGGCCCAAGCAACCCCTCCAAAGCCGTCCTCTCCAGTGTGATTTACCTCAGCCCTGGCCACTGTTCAAATGGTGACGCCTGAGCCGCAAAACAAAATGGCGGCGGCAATACTGCTGCAACCGCCTGAGGTAAAGTTGCGACTGACTTTTGGATCCCAAACCACCTGTTCAAGACTCCGGAACTAGGATATTTCTGAGGAAGTCTTTTAATTGGAAATCCAACAAGTTGTAAAGCTGCTATGTATTTTAGGAACTGTTTTTGACTTTCCTTGGCTTCTGTAATTTAATTATGTTTCAGAGAAGCTCATCTGGGAACTATTTATACAGAGCAAATGTTTTCTGCTTACACTTTATTTAAAAGAATAATCTGTGGAATAGGTTTATATTGACTGCATGCATTTTGCCAAAAAAGAAAAAAAAATATCGGGATAAATTATATTTCTCAAACAAGTGTCTGGACAGATATTAAAACACAACATCTGGATGAAAATGTCAGATTCAGTTCATCAATATTCATTAAGTCATCCCTGTTTATGTTGCATCCCTCACCGTGATTAACTTTGATCACTAAAATATTAATTATGTTCTTGCAAAGACATAATTCAGGCCGACTTTGAGGGCAGGTCAATGGATACCAGATCGAACCATGCGCCCTACAAGTTTGAACGACAACCAGGGATGCTTATGAAATTCAGCTCCCACCATTTTTTTTGTCCAGATTTTGGAGTTCTGAATGATGTGGTTTTGTTTCTGTAGCCGCACAAAGACGTTGGTGATGCGTCACGTTGCAGGTTTTGGTTACAAGACTTGGTTCAGGCCGCGTTGAGAACCCATGCTTGCCTCGCTGGATTGGCGCGGGGGAATTTGCACTGGTTTGGGCTATTAATGATTCCAGTTGGTTTGCGTAGGGAGTCATACACATATCTATAAACAGATACAACTTGTAGTATTACAAGTTCTGAGAGTCCTCCATGGAACAAATGTCACTTAACTGAATTAGACCCTCTAAATGGTCTTCTCGCTCCTGCAATTCGAGGACCATAGGTGAGCATCCATCAACGGGCTTAAAATGATGGCCTTGTAAAGATGCTTTTATTTTCCAGATGGTTTTTATGAACCCCCTTTTTACCCTCAAGAATGGACAGGCTGTATATTCTCTGGTTGTTAAACTTTCCTGTAAACTTTGTGTGAATCATTCTGACAGATGTGTGAAGTGTCTGTTTTTTTCCACAATGCTGTGTGTGGCGATACTATTAACACCGAGGGACGTTTCACTAGACGAAGGCACTCACTCCTTCAGTCTGATTTCTAAAAGGGCTTTTGTGACGGAGTTATTTCTGAGCCGGCTAAATAGTTTGTGCCCTCTCCCCCCTTTTTTTCCTTCCAGAATGACTGACTCTCTCTCTCTCTCTCACACACACACACACACACACACACACGCACACACACACCACGTCAAGTTCCAGTCATGGAGCTTCCATGTCAGGTGTTTGATCCGAATGTTGCAGCCTTGAGGCTTCAAAACTTGCTTTTGAACATTTGCAAAACTTGTCTTTTGCTTTCTCCCTCTGATCAACCACCACTTCCAGTCGCTCCAGTTGTATGCTTCTTGGGGCAGGGGCCTTGTCCTCCTAACTTTTGCATCTTATTGCCAAGTGTATTGGAAAATGCGGAAGACTTCTCCCAGGGCCTGTGCTTGCCACAGGACACTGGGGAGGATAATGAGGGAATCAGCACCAGGTGGGTGGAAGGGGTCAGTTTGGAGAGGACTGCAGAGCGAGTGAACCGACTGACTGGGCTTTGCGAACGGACGTCTGGACTGTCTTGTGGACATACCCTGATTATCTGACTTCTCGACTGGCTTTTGGACTGACTCTTGACTTGGCGAACGAACTTGTGAGTGAAAAGGGGGAACTAATTAGTCTAGAGCAGACCTAGGCCTCTTAAGGGGACAGACAGAGAGAATTTTCTGGGACACCAAGCACTGTGCATTTTGGTACTATCTGAGTCCGAGCTTCCTGGCCCCTGCTTGTCCTAGAGACAAGCAGGCTTTCAGTCCTACATCAACTAAGAGGATTATATTTTTATTTGAAGGGGGGATTGGGGGTCATAATTAACCTGAGGACTCTCATTAACCAACAGGACACAACAGGGAATCATTGTTGCTGTTGATAATTCACACTTGCAGCTCCATCAGGCAAGCGGCCAACGTCGGGCGAATGGTGAAGTTTCTCATTATGATTAGTTTGTGTCCCCTTGTGCATTGTTAGCACTACAAAAAATGAAGCCTGCCACTGTTGGAAGTGCAAGGAAAGCGACTCATTCCACCATGCATGGTTACCTGGTAAGTCAGAAGAGGGATTTTGAAAGGAGGGGACCAGGGGTGTGTGTGTGTGTGTGTGGGGGGGGGGGAGACAATGAAGGCTTTTCATACAAACACTTTTCATACATTGTTCACCCCAAACTGTTTTGATCATTGGCGGTTAAATTCAGTCAGCTGGGGAATGAGAGGAGTCCGAAACCATGTACATTTTGTCAAAGGAGGAGGAATTCAGTGACATCCCTAGTGCAGCTCTCATGGAAACAATTCCAGGGACTTTGAGAGAGAGAGAGAGAGAGAGAGAGAGAGAGAGAGAGAGAGAGAGAGAGAGAGAGAGAGAGAGAGAGAGAGGAACAGAAATCAAAGGAAATGATGCAAACTTTCTTTCCATTGTCCATGGAGAGTCAGCTCTCTGCCAGTAGAGAGTCAAAAATAAGAATGAGAGGCAACGGTTGCATCGTACAGGCGAATGTATCACGAATTTCCTGTAGAATCAAAAGGCCTTCCCTAGCTTTGAATAGACTTCAACACCAGAAATGGTGAGCAGTGCTTGCTGCGTTATGCTCTCCTGCAAAACTCTGACAAGGCCGTTTTGTACCACAGGAAGCGAGATTGTCATGTAACGATGTAGAAATGTAAGTTCCAGAGAGCTAGTCAGGCTGCTGTTTTGGTGACAGTAGAAAGAGTAGTCACAAAACACATCTGAGCCGAAGACAAAATGTCACCGTGCAAGAGAATCTGAGTAGGAATGTTCTCAGTTGCAAGGAGGAACTGAGTCGAAGCGCTCCAAAGAGAGCTGGTGCCACAACAGTTTAGAGAACATGGGTCGGCAACCTTTCCAGCAAAGGGCTGGACATTTAGCAAGGACACACAAGAACAACCCCCCCCCCACACACACACACACACCATTTTCTGTAGAATTTTTTGGGACTGGAGAAAATGGCAGAAGGTGGGCATCAGATCAGCTGTAATTTTATGCCAGTTGTGTAGAAACGACATTTGGGTGTTGATATAGGAGGCGTGTGTATGAAAGAGGCACACCATACAACGCACTGGAATCGCAGCTCAATCCTATCCTGTCCCCGCCATAGCATGCAGTGCTGCTATGCATAGTATAGCCTAACATGCAGCCAAAACAGGCTGTGCTTGCAGGCTATGGTGGGGAGGCAATCAGGAAGCTTGGGAAAGAGAAAATATTTTCCCTTGCCTCTCTGTAAGCCCTTCAGTCGCCAATGGGTCTCCTCAGATTTGCACCAACCTATAGCTGGTGCAAATCTGAGGAGACAAAGGGGCGTGTTGGGAGAACTGGAGGGGAGAGCATCCAACAGAAGTTGCTCACACTGGGATATGCCCCCTTCCCTCCTCCCAATCCACCCTGATCCTCCCACTCCTACCCCGTTCCGCCCACCCTGTCAACTTACCCACATTGGCGGGGCCTCCCCGGACATTGCCTCTTGTGGGGTCCTCTTCACCATTTGCAGTGGTGGTCCGGAAGCACATGGCTACATGCGCTTCCATAACGGCGTTTGTGACACCAAGAGTGCGCTCTGCCGCCAGAACACGAGTTCTGCCGGTGGACGTGCTTGCTACGATTGGGCCTTTAAGCACTTTCTTGAGGGAACAACATGCGCTTCCTCTTTCTCATTGTAAGCAAAATGTGTTGAAACAAAACTGACGACCTTGAAAGATAAGACTGTAATGAAGCAAAAACACTTTTCCCTTTTCCCTTTTCTCGCTGATGGCTGATTTTTATCAGATGCTTCTGGAAATAGTATCAGATGCTTCAGATGTGGACAGTCATTGCACTGGTGCGATTCTGTAGATTCCCAAGCGAGCAATTTTTGTTGGGCTTGTCGTGCGGACTTGTTGAAGACTGAAGCTCTGCTAAGGACATGAGTTTCAATAAAGTGTCATTGTACCTGCAATATGCATTCAGATAACTATTTAAAAAATAGAGGAAAAACCATACAAAGGATTGATAGATTGACTTTTCTTAAAGGGGTGGTGGTATGGAACATAAACATGCTTTCGTTGGGAGCACATCCCTTTTCTTTGGAGCAAAATCTACATGTTCAGTTACGGTTTAAGTTGTGTTCAAGTGTCTATAACAATAATAATAATAATAATTAATAATAATATGCAGTATTTATATACCGCCTTTCTGGTAATTGGATTTCTTCTTCGACTTTAATTCAAGGCGGTGTACATGGGCAGGCTGTTCTAAACCCCAAGGGGTTTTTACAATATAATAACGTTCTAATCCATAGGTGGCCAACCGGCAGCACGGGTGCCACTCTGTGGCACGCCAAGGTCTGTCGGGTGGCGCGCAAAGACTCCAGCATGCCCCGTTCTCCAGCTGACGATCGGAAGGCGCTTTGTTCCTGAGCGCCCCTCCGATGGCCTGGAAAAGAAAGAACGGGACTGAAATGGAGGCTGAAAGTAGCATGTGACCTGCCCTGTGCTCCTCCTGGCGTGCAGCTCGGCTTCAAAGTATTTGAGCATTGGCTGGGGCCAGGCAGGCACTGTGAGGAGAGAGGGACTGCGCGGAGCTCACCTCACGTGCAGCTCAGCCTGAAGTTTAGCCTGGAAATAAGCGGTCCTGAATAAATCAGGAGGTCAGTTGGAGGATTGTATATGGGCTACCCTTTTCCCTCAGTAGCAGTCTGAGCATGCGCAAAAAGAACGGTATAAATACCGTTCTCACAGCGGGCCTACTTTAGAAGGCCCCGGGCAGCCGGCCGGGGAAGACGTCCCCGAGCCGGCTCTCCCGATTCAGGGGGCCGGTCGGACTCGGAGACTCGAGTCTCCAAGTCCGACTCGAGTCTCCGACTCGGACTCGGACTCGAGTCCGAGTCCGACTCGCGGGCAGGTGTGCCGCCCTTCGGGACATGGCGCCCAGAGCGGGTGCTCCGCCCGCTCCACCCTAGTTTCACCTCTGTCTGGTGCTCCCTCCATTCATCTCCTCTCCTACTTTGCTGCCCCCCCTGCCACCGCTGCCCTTCTTAGAAACTGTGAGGGGTTTGTGTGTGGGGGGGGGGGAGAGAGGCAAACCAAGTACTGGCCCTGCTATTTTTTTTTTACATTTTATTTCCAAATGTTATTACATTTGGAAATACAATGTAAAAAAATTAGCAGACCCAGTACTTTATTTCAGGAAATCCACTGCTGTGAGAGACTGTTGGGGCTTTTTGGGGGTGTGTGTGTTAAAGAAACATACAAATATTGGGTGCAGTACATTTGGAAAGTGTTGCAGAGGGCAGACAGCCAAATTCTATTCATGTCTACTCAGAAGTACCATATTTATTGGCGTATAAAACGCACTTTTTGTCTAAATTTGCGACCCAAAATAGTAGGGTGTGTTTTATACGCCAATACTAAAAAATCCCTCCTCCCCCCCACCCGTTTTAAAGCATTTTTGGGCTTACCGGGTTTTTCTGGAGCTGGAGAGCTCCGTTGTGCTTTCTTCCCTGTCTAATCTATCCAATCTTCAGCTGTTTGTCGGGGTTTAATTTATGCACGTGCTTGAGTTGAGCTTCTCAGCAGCCAGCAGAGGGCGCTGTGCTCCTCAGTTCAGTTCAGCTGAGCTGCAAAGGGCCTAGTCTTTTCCAGCTCTCCTCGGAAGGGTAAGCTTCTGAACTGGGCCTAGTTGGGAGGCTTTGGAAACTGTGCATAGTTGGGGTGGGGGGAAAGAGTTGAGTCTGGGGGTTTTGTATTTGGGGTAAATGTTTTTTATTTTGAAAACTGTGCATGGGTGGGTTGGGGGAAAAAGAGTTGAGTCTGGGTTTTTTTTTTTGTATTTGGGATTTATGTTCTGGTGCATTTTGTTCATGTGTCTTATCGCTGTGTGTTTTAAAAGAGATCCTAGTATTTTTGTGCAATTTATGTAAATTAGCTAATTAAGCAGCCAAGTGGTAAGTGGCCAAGTGGCCCAAAAATGCTTTAAATGTTTTTTTTCTTGAAACCCAGGACCAAAAGGAAGGTGCGTCTTATACGCAGGTGTGTATTATACGCCGATAAATATGGTACGTCTCTTTGAATTCCCCTTTTGGAGGGGATTTGAATAACATGGTTATTTAATAAAATAAATAAAAACAAATTATTTTTTTTATTTGTTTGTTTGTTTGTTTGTTTATTGTGGCACGCCCAAGATACAAAAAACCTAAAGGTGGCACATGTCATAAAAAGGTTGGCCACCACTGTTCTAATCTTTCACAGAACTCTTCATTCGAGATGTTACTTTCACAGTCCAGCTCTCTCTCTCTCTCTCTCTCTCTCTCTCTCTCTCTCTCTCTCTCTCTCTCTCTCTCTTATTTTTATGTATTTATTTTTCACATTCTTATACCGCCCTTCCTCCAAGGAGCTCAGAGTGGTGTACATATTTCCTCCCCTCCTTTTTGTCCTCACAACAACCCTGTGAGGTAGGTGGGGCTGAGAGATAGTGACTGGCCCAAGGTCACCCAGGAAGCTTCGTGGCTGAGCGGGGATTTGAACCTGGATCTTCCAGGTCTAAGTCCGACTCCCAAACCACTACACCATCCTGGCTGACGTTCGCCTCAGCACGCTTCAGCTGACACAGGCTTGCAGCTCCACTCCCCCACAGAGGCCCTGCAGCTTATCAGCTTGGCGTGCCAGCAGCTCTCCGACAGACGTCCAGCCGTCTTGAACTGCTGTCCTGCAGATCTTCAGGCATTTGTGAGACGAATGCTCTAACCAACTGAGCCAGACGTGACGTCTGTGGCTAGGAGGGCCCTTTGTCCAGCTTTGGCATGGTGCACCAACCGTGCCCATTCCTAGAGAGAAAGTAGATATTGCCACAACAAGACAAGCCCTGGTTTCATAATAAGTGGATTACTGTAATGTGCTCTACGTGGTACTGCCCTTAAAAAAAGTGAGAACGTTCTGTCTGTTGAAAATGCTGCTCTGGAGGTGTGAACCAGGGCTTGTTCTGTGGCGCATGTGTTTCCACTTTTGTGTTCTTGTACACTGGCTGTCAACATGTTTCTGGGCACAGTTTAAGGTGCTGCCTTTTACCTTTCTAACGGGAATCCTGTCTAATTTTAGTCTGGTGGAGCGATTGCTCCTCCAGTCTAAGGTGTTGCAAATGTGCCAGAAAGCACGTTTGAGGTACCCAACGAGTAAGCCGGCGCTAGTGGACAGGCCTACACCACTCCGCCAGTGCCACAGAATGGTGGAGCGCTGTGGTGGAGAGGTAAGACCCCACGGCACAGTGGAGGGGTGGGGGGGCGGGGAGGGGGCGTTCCACCAAATTATTATGCCGTTGTACAAATCGATGGTAAGGCCACATCTGGAGTATTGTGTCCAGTTCTGGTCACCACACCTCAAAAAGGATATAGTTAAATTGGAAAAGGTGCAGAAGAGATTCTCGTTCTTCAAGAGAACGACCAAGATGATTCATGGGTTGGGGCATCTCCCTTATGAGGAAAGGCTACAGCTTTTTAGGCTTTTCTGTCTAGAAAAAAGGCGTCTGAGGGGGGACATGATTGAGACGTATAAAATGATGCATGGGATGTAGAGAGTGGATAGAGGGAAGTTCTTCTCCCTCTCGCACAACACCAGAACCAGGAGACATGCACTAAAATTGAGTGGAGGGAGAGTTAGAACAGACAAAAGAAAATATTTCTTCACCCAGCGTGTAATTAATCTGTGGAACTCCTTGCCACAAGATGTGGTGATGGCACCTGGCCTGGATGCCTTTAGGCTTTAAAAGGGGATTGGATAGATTCATGGAGGAAACGTCCAACGCAAGTTACAAACCATAAGCAACCTCCTGGTTTTAGGTTTTCTCTGCATGCCAGGTGCAAGGGAGTGGCGACAGGATACAGATCTCTTGTTGCCTTGTGTGCTCCCTGAGACATCTGGTGGGACCACCACTGTGAGATACAGGAAGCTGGACTAGATGGGCCTTTGGCCTGATCCAGCAGCCTGGCTCTTCTGATGTTCTTGTCGTTCAGAAAGTGGGTGTGGCCCTATTGCTTCTCTATGGTAACAGCTGAGGAAAGGTGGAGTTTTAATCCTTCAAAAGGATTACAGTGGACTCTTTTTATTTGCGGATCTGGGATCCGTGGATTTGACTTACTGGATCCGCGAGGTCTGGAACGGATCCCTCAAGGATAGCAAGGGGCAACTTTATTCCTAGCTAGTTGAGGAAGGAGATGGTCAGTATCTGGGACACAGATGCATCACGTTCTCTGTTTTTATTCATTTATGCAGCCTAATTGTAGTTTATAAATTATTCCTTTCGTAAAGATATATTCAGTATGGAGGAGGAGGAGGTTCTAGCAGTTATTTTAAGGGTGGTTTTGAAGGGGGGGAAGAGGAACATTGGGGGGAAGAGCATTTCAGTGGTAGAGAATGAGAAGGCAAAAGGGGTGTAGGGAATAGGGTGTGGTCCTATGTTGAGGAATAGAATTTATAGAGTGAAGGGTTTGAGGAGGCTCATAAATAGGAAATGACGAAGAGTAAGTGATAGTCCTACCGTAGATAGCTTGAAACCCACATATCTGCCCACACCTAATCACCACCCCTAATCTGCTGTTTGAGGTGAGCACTTCAATGTGCCCAGTGGTCAGCTCGAGAAATAACCTATTTTTCCATTCATGTATTTGAGGGTCTCACCTAGCATGGAAGATTGGCTGTATCCCTGAATTTATTTTGCATATTTTCCCCTCTCAATGCGCTTTCCCAAGACAGCAAAACATCGCTTGTGACGCTGTTTTTCTCCAAGCAGCATTTTAATGTCCTTCCCCCCCCCCCTTTATCACTGTGGTCTTTTGAATAAGCTCTATTTTGTGGCTGCATTCATCACCTCCTTGCTGTGTTCAGGAGACCCTGGTGTTTTTGGGTTAAAAGAATATTTAACATGATTTCTGTAAAAGTTTGTGAGAGAGAGACATACCAGGTGCCTAGTAACTACCGTGTTTCTCCGAAAATAAGACAGTGTCTTATATTAGTTTTGGCTCCAAAAAAATGCAGTAGGTCTTATTTTCAGGGAGGTCTTATTTTCCCAACCTGTGACGCGACCCTCCGGCACTTACTTTGACCGATTAAAGCTTCATTCTTTCCCGAGGGTGCAAGGCTCTGCAAGACCTGTAGTCGAGTCCTCCACCATGGAAATGACATGCTAGAGAGACTCTGCAAGGTTGCAGCCTCCTTGCTGACCTCTCTAGCACGTTGTCTCTATGGTGGAGGACTCAAGTGCAGGCCTTGCAGAGCCTTGCACCCTTGGGAAAGAACGAAGCTTAAATTGGTCAAAGTAAGTGGTGGTGCGGGGGTTGCGTCTGGCTGATGATCCTAGCTAGGTCTTACTTTCGGGGAGGACTTATATTGACGAGTGCCAGCAAAAATCATGCAAAAACGACGGTAGGTCTTATTTTCAGGGAAACAGGGTAGTTAAAAGGGTCCCTTTAATACATGATGAAGAAAATTATTAACATTTGGTAAAACTCCATTGTTTGCTGTACAGAAGACCGCCTCTGACTGCCTGAAAATCATGTATTCCTCTATGACGGGAAAGTTTGAGCAGATGGGAAGTGTTGTTCCCAGTATTGAACCTGCCAAAAACTAGAAAGAAGTTCAGCACACTGTCTCCTGTCTGTCCCCTCTGACTTGGAAGTACAGTAGTCTATCCTTGCAGTGCGTATGTGTCTTAAGAATAGTCTTTGGTGATCAGAAAAAAATAAATGATCCATCTAGTCCAATTGCCACTACAACACACTGCAGGGGAAATTTACAGTGATGTGGAACAATAAAACAGCCTTTGGTTCTTGTCATTCGTTCTCGGGTGCTGGCATTTCAGTGATTGGGGGCATCGTTGACAGCAATGTATCATTTCGCACTCTCAGTTTCCCCAACTGCCAGGAAGTTTCAGGAGCAGTTTTTTTTCTCCAGGACTGGGTGTCCTCCTCGAAGGAAAGAGCAGTGACAATTTTATGGTGCCTTTGGTAATAGCTGTTGGTTGACAAATATGCTTTGAACATGGTAGTGTTTTCAGTGGTAGTCCAAGAATCATCAACCCTCCCAAAGCAAATGGATGCAGCTGATAGGTATCTGGGTAGAGCTGTTGAGTGTGTGTGGGGAGTTTCACCTCTTCCCCCCCATCCCACTCAAAGTCTCTCGCCATCTCTATGCATGAAAGACCAGCGCTCTGTGCGCGCAGACATTCCTTCGACTTCTTGCAGACCGTTCCATTCACGTTCTTCCACCCTTGGGACGGAGGGACTTTTTCAAGAGGGTTAAAATTCCTGTGGTTAAAATTCCAGGGCAGGGGATGTTTCGAGCAGCCCAATCCTCTCTAACTCTGCTCCGCCGCTCTAAAGTGTCGCAAACGGGCCGTAAAGTACGTTTGCAATGACTCGGGAGTAAGGGCCGCCGGCGTGGAGGCCAGCAGCCCTCACTCTCCCGTTGGACAGTCCCGGCACCCGCCAATACAGGTAAGCCCTGCACCAAGTGCTGCAGGGGTGGGGGAAGGGTAGGCCAGGCAGCGAGAGAGGGGGACCATTGGCCGAACCGGGCGGGGAGAGGGCGGGGGTATCGGTAGCGCATTCTGCTGATATCCTCGTCCCTTTCCCAGCCTGGTTCGGCCTTATCCCACCGCCTCGGATGTTCGTCAGTTTCAGAGCTGGTGTATATGCGAGGAGGCCCATCGGCAGCCCTACACTTGGGGAAGGGGATGAACGTCCTCTTCTCCTGAGGTGTTCCCGGGCCACACCGGTGCAACCCAGGAACGGGCTCAGGATTCCACAGCCGGCTCTTTAGGGCAGCCATGTAAAGTTGCGCAGGATTGCGCTGTAAGTTGAGCTAAACCTAAATCAAACCTGTTTTAACTAAATTCTCCTCCTTACATACATTGACAGCACAATCCTGTGTAACTCTTGCACCGGTGTAACAGTAGATCCACCGGTGTAAGTGCACTTATGCCAGTGTAACTTGCTGTACGCCGATGTGTCTGAACGCCCCCGGAATGCCCCCTGCACCAGCGGAGTTGCGCTGGCATCTGTCCTGCTTCCGAATTGCACATGCGCGGCGTCCGGGGGGTTTACACTGGTGTACGTCTGCGTACGGCAAGTTACACTGGCATAAGTGCACTTACACCGGTGGATCTACTGTTACACCGGTGCAAGTGTTACACAGGATTGCGCTGTTAATTTTGTTATGTTGGACTCATTTTACCAGATAATACAAAAGATTTAGAGGGCAGAAAATGACTCTCCTCTGTAGTAAAGACTGGCAGTCATGCAACTTGGTTTTATGTTAGTGCAACAGACCACTGAGAAGTTTGTAGAAGCTGGGGATATTTTGAGTTGTAAACTCAGCCAATTAATTAAAAGGCATGAATATTCAGCTAAACTGACAATTTTGCTATCACTTAAGTTTTTTTTTCACATAGTGACACAATTAACAAGATAAACAGTTCCACTTTATCTTCCATAAGACATAATAAAAACCAAGTGAATTAAAACTCAGAAATTGATATTTCAACCAACTGACATGTTTTTATCTTGAGAAGGGAAAATTGCAGCTAGAGCAGAAACAAATGGAAATTATTATTTTTTTTAGGTTCTCTAATACTGTTCATGTTTTGAACTTTGTATTAATCCCTTGATTCATAGTCAAGCCAAGTGACATCTCACGGACACATCTGTTAGTATTTTTATTGAGAACAGAAGGCTTAAAGGACTATAAATGTAGACAGTCCAGCTGGCAGACTTTCCTATCCTGGCTTGCTCTTCGCTAAAGGGGGTCTCAGCCCTGAAGGAAGGGGCTAACCTGGTTGCACTGGGCAGATTTGTGGGTGAGGGAAGCTAGTTTTGTAATTCGTGGGTGAAGGAACCTACAGTGTCAATCCAACCATACTGGGCAGATTTGTGGGTGAGGGAAGCTAGTTTTGTGATTCGTGGGTGAGGGAACCTACAGTGTCGACCAAACCATGTGGACAACGGAAGCGCTGCAGTCAGCAAATGGGCAGGTACTGAGGCCTGTACAGGTGAGCCCCCATATCCACAGTTTCAGTTATTCACGGATCGCGGGGACCCCCCCCCCCAGGCTTTGACTTTTTTCCCCAGTAAGCCCCGTTTCTTCCTTAAACAAACAGGAGAAGCAGCCTCTGGTTGCTTATTGCAGGCAAGTAGAACAAGACTGAGTCCTAGAGAGGCTCTGCAAGCTTAACAGAAACCTTGCAGAGCCTCTCTAGGACTTAGTCTCGTTCTACGTGCCTGCAATGGAGGCTGCTTCTCTGTTTGTTTTAAGGAAGAAACAAAGCTTGCTGAAAGAAAAATAAGAGCTGGGGGGGGCAAGCATGCCTGCCTGCAGGGGAGGCAGGGTGGGGGGGCCCCTCAGGAAACCATGGAGGGGGTGTTTGCTCCTATCCACGGTTTCAAGTATCCACGGAGGGGCCTGGAACATATCCCCAGCGGATCTGGGGGGAATACAGGTGGGCCCCCATATCCACTGATTTGCTATCCATGGTTTCAGTTACCCACGGATCGTGGGGATCCCCTAGGCTTTTACTTTTTTCCCTAGTAAGCTTCGTTTCTTCCTTAAAGAAACAGGAGAAGCAGCCTCTGGCTGCTTATTACAGGCAAGTAGAACGAGACTAACTCCTAGAGAGGCTCTGCAAGGTTAACAGAAACCTTGCAGAGCCTCTCTGGGACTTGGTCTTGTTCTACTTGCCTGCAATGGAGGCTGCTTCTCTGTTTGTTTTAAGGAAGAAACGGAGCTTGCTGAAAGAAAAATAAGAGCTGGGGGGGGGGGCAAGCATGCCTGCCTGCAGGGGAGGCAGGGTGGGGGGGCCTCAGGAAACCATGGAGGGGGTGTTCGCTCCTATCCACGGTTTCAAGTATCCACGGAGGGGCCTGGAACATATCCCCAGCGGATCTGGGGGGAGTCCTGTCCACCTCTGCTGCTCCTCCCGCCGGGATTAAGGAATGAAAGTGGAGCAGAAGAGGAGGTGTGGAAGAGAGGACTACACCTCATCTTCTGCGCCATTCCCTTCTGTAATCCAGGGAGGACCTGTGGAGATGGCATTGGAGAGGCAGCATTTTGTGGTGCAACCTTAGATGCTGGGAAGTTTTGGGCCGGCCCTGGTTCCACTGCGATGGAACCACAGTCACATTTGGACTTTCCATGGCATCCAACTATGGAGCCCTTAGTCATGACATATCTCTGATATGGTTGGAAATGTTGGCAAATTGCTTGAGGTGCCAAATGAGTAGATGGTATGGTATATGGACTGGATATCTCTTCTGCTTGAGACTCGTGTCCTTTGGTCTCATGTCCGCAGCTATTGACATGTTGGTGGAGTGACAATGTATTTAGTTCACTTCCAAGCATCTTAAAACCTCAAAGATCTCGTTCTTTGCCCGTCCCACAAGTTGCAAAGCCCATTTGCACACCCAATAGCCAATACAGCTACCCATCCATATGCTCAGTGGGAATTTTTTTCTTGTCTAATGATGCCATCACTGAAGTAATCATAGTATTTGGGCTTTTTATTTGGTGTGTGCGTGTGCGCGTGTGTGTGTGTGTGTGTGTGTTTACAGAGGACAAAAATGCTGAAACGGAGCTTTCCTGTGTGTGCGAAGAGAGACTGTTCTACAGTTTGAAGCGTATGTTTACAGGCTATGTGTGTATAAAGAAACTTTTAAAAGTGGGGCAATAATCCACAGAAGCCAATTATTATTATTTCTCTCTGACTGCTGCTTCACACAATGCATTCTTGTCCAAGTAAGCAGATCTGCTCATCCTCGGGTATGTGCTCATATGGAAAACACACACACACACACACACACACACACACACACACACACACACACACACACACACGAGTCAGATCCAGGCGACAACAGAGATGCGTCTAGCAGAAATGTTTCTCATTGAGGACGATTTGAAAAGGTCTGCCTGCCCGTGTTCAAAGGCCATTGCCGAAATGGGAAGGAGCTCCTAGTTCAAAGGCAGAACATAGATGTTTGTGAGGAACGTTCCGGGCTCAGCCCCTTGGATTTCTGACGTTCAGGATGATGGGAGACTTGGAAATCTGCCGCCGGTCAGAGTACACCAACGCTCTTCAACGGGTGGGGCGGGATTCCAACGCGGGTTGTGTTGCCCAAATATTTCTCTATTAGCTAAACCAGAACTGAGAAGGAGTAGGACGCAGGGAATGAACAGAGTAAAAGACTGGGGACGGGACACATGTGCACACATGGAAACGAATCTACATAATAAAGCGGCAGAATGGGAATACGGAGTCCAGCTGCTCCACCTCGGGGCACATTTCTGAGCGATGCTACAAAGGGAAAAGCCTGGTGCTGGAGCATTTGTTACCGAGGCCGCTTTGCTGGCGAGTCAATTTCTCCATCAGAAGAAATCCCCAGGCTTTTATTGGTCATCATCTGCTTGCAGAAGGGACGTTTTGGCTTTTCCATTCTGCAATTAGATCCCCGCAGGAAGGAAAATTAGTTGAAAGCATGGATGGTATCCACTGAACTTGCACACAGTGCGCATGTGCTTTTTCCTGCCAAAGTCCAGTCTAATTGCCAGGGATCCCTTGGAGGGACGAGGCTGCGCATACTGCACATACCTTAAAATGGATTCCGTTGCCTGAACGGCATGAAATAAATGGTTAAGGACTTACAGTTCTGCTATTCACGGCAACTGGCTTGTCGGACTCATAAACTGAAAGCAAACACAGAAGTGAGAGAAGGATAAGAGCTATTTTTTGGGGGGGGGGGAGGAGAGGTCTTGCTAAGAGGAAGACGGCTCTGTTGGTCATGCCTGCCATTTTCTGGAAGCTGTGGCAGAATGGGCAGTGAATCGGAAGGTTGGGAGAGCCAATGTTGGTCTCGCCAAGATGGGAGCTGGATGGGAGACTTGGCTTGGGCAAGACTTTAGCCCCTGAATGGGCAAGCGGAGTGATGTGCAAGCTTGCAGAAAGTGTGTTTCCTAGTCCTTTTCTATGTGGTTAATTGCATGGGTGGGTGGTTTGTCTGAACAACAGAAGGGATCAGATCTGGTGTGTGCCTTTGCTGCCAGACAGTAGCGTCATTAGGACGCGCGTCACCCTGGGGCAGGGGGCGCGCATCACCCTAGTGACGCTCTGACATCGCGGCGCGGGGGGCGACCCGGCGGTGCCTCCCCCCCGCATCGCCCTCCGGCCTTTTGCCCTCAAAACGGTCTCTGCGCATGCGCAAAAATCCGGAAAATACCCGGATGAACGCGCTGCGTGGGCCTTCTTTCAAAAGGCCCTGGAGCGCCAACGGGGTCGGACGCTCCGAGGCCGGCTCCCGGGCCGGCCTCGGAGCGTCCGGAGGCTGGCGCGCGTCACGGAGGTGACGCGCACGGGGGTGCCCCACCGCCCCGCCACGCTCCAGCGACACCTCTGCTGCCAGATCCACCCTTCCTGGTTCCTCCCTGCCCCAAAATGCCCCAATTCCTCCCACTCCCTCCACTGTCCCTCCCACTGCCCGCCCCCACTACCAACGCCCCTGCCCTGGTAGGTGGTGGCCTCACCACCAGCCTCCACATGTGACCACCAGCAACTGTGCCACCTGGATCCTGGCGCCTCCTCCAGCGGAACGCGCAGTCTGCTGGCGGAGGCCAGAAAACGGGATTGGGCTGCAAGTATGTTTGTAAGCACAGAGGCGTAGCTACACCCCCCGGGGGCTGCCGGGCGCCGTGACACCCCTGGTGGTGTGACAACACAAGCCCTGCCCCAGGGGTGTGATGACACAAGCCCCGCCCCCACGCCACACTGGGGGGAAAGGAAAAAAGTACCCCTGGCGGTTTGGGGGCCATTTTAAGGCCATTAGCGGTGCGGGTGGGCGGGCAACTCCTCCTGCCAGCACCCTCCCCGAAAACAACTATTTTTGCTGCCGCCGCCCCCACACCACCAAATTGCCACTGAAACAGCGGCTCATGCACCTTCCGCCGCGTGTTGCCCCCCGCACCTGGGGTGCCCCCCCCAACGACACCTCTGTGTAAGAAGGACGTAAGGCATAACATATGGCAGTCTCAAGGAAATAACTGGAAGGGAGATACAAGTGTTTGTGATGCCTGTGTTGCCACTTAATCAATATATTCCAAACCTCATGCATGGGACTCCCGCGCTGGAGGCTGTGTTGTTGCATATCACTGTAGTATAATACCTAGAAAAGCGTATGAATCGTAAAATACACCCTGCCCGCATTGTACAGTAAATACTGAAAATGACTCATCTGTGAGTAAACCAACCCCATTAACGTTGACAGATACTCCAGAATACATGCTTGATCGATCATCCTTAAGCACTTTTACACAGTACCGTGCAGGCATTTTAAATGTCAGCTCTGCAGACACATTGCAACACCATTACTCAAACGATGCCTGGATATGGGCAGTAATTAGCATACTGGGTGGTAGTCGTAGGGGGTGCATGTGACAGTCTAAAGTTTGGTCCACACAAGGCTTGGATGCTGAGCCGAACTGGAGGCCTATTCTTCCAGTCAGAGCTCATCTGCAGAAGTGCTTCCCGAGTTGATCTGAATTGAATTCAGTTGTATTATACGGGTGCTTCTGCAGTAGCGGATTTGAGTCTGGCATTGTCATTCTTTGTGAACTTTTATACTGAAAAGCGGTATATACATTTTCTAGAATCATCATCATCATTATTATTCCCTCTTCACCCCGGCATGGTGTCTTTTCCTGTGGCTATATTTAGCCACTGGTGTCTATATTTAGATTGTGAGCCCTTTGGGGACAGGGGACCATTGATTGATTGATTGATTTTACTATGTAAATCACTTTGTGAACTATTCTTGTTGAAATGCGGTATATAAATATTCATCATCATAATGCAGGTGTCCCCTGGTTAACAACGGTTTGTTTAACAACGATCTATATATACAACGGCGGTCCCCCAGTACAGTACCTTACCAAAAGTCGCTGCCACTTTCCGCCTGAGCCTGCTGCCAATTACAAAATGGAGGCAGGAAGCACTCAGCCCTTTTAAAAAACCTTTTTAAAGCGTCTCTTTAAATCCCCAGCCCATCAGCTGTTAGGGACTAAACATCAAAGCACTAATCTAGCACCAAACAGCTGATGGGCTGGGGATTTAAAAAGATGTCTTTCTTGCAGAGACGACGGGTGCCCTCCCGGCGCCCGGGCGTGTGGGGGCGGGGCCTGCGCGCGTCATATCGACGTGCCCCTCGCGTGATGTTGACGCGCCCCCCGCCCGTTCTGCGATGGTGAGTTCCCCGAGCGAGCGCGCCCGCCCGAGCGCCTGGAGCTCCTGCTCCACGCGCTCCACCATAGTTCCGTCGCTGAAGCATGGATGGAAATGGCATTCGTTTCCCACCAGATGGTTCTCAGTTGGGACTCTCAGTTCACGTCTTCAGTGGGAAAAGGTGCTGCTGGGGGCCCTGGAAGCCACCAACGTCTGGAAGCAGCCATCAAAGTCAGCATTTAGCTTAGAGGGAAGGTGGACTGGGAGGTCTCCTCTGGTCAAGGGAACACTAGTTCACTTACCCGGGGCAAAGCCTCTGTGTCCCAGTGAGGTCTACTCAGACCTGAGCCAGCAAAATCACTGGTGTAGGTGGACCTAGGCCGCGGGACCAGGTCTGGGGAGGGGGGGTTGGATTTGGTAGCTGCTGCCAAACTCACCCCCTTTCTGGAGGCGATCTGTCCTCCCCCACCCCAGTTGCCACCCCATTCCGGCCTCCCCTGCCGACTTGGTGTATTGGAAAATGCAGACGATTTCCCCGAGGAGGTAGGTTGTGGTGTCTACAGTGGCCCCTTGCTCTGGCAAAACTGGGCCTAGGCTTTGCAGTGGATATGGTGCACCGCTGCAGCCACTAGAGGCAGCCAGGTCCTCCAGTATAAAAGCAGCAGCACCTGGAGGAAGGAAGGGGGTTAGGGTTGTAGAGAGGAGCAAAGCTTGGAGGAAGGAGAGGTGGCTGGTTGGCTGACTGCTTGTGGACTGACCTTGGACTGGCTTGAGACACCTGTTTTGGACTTGGGCCGCTAGACCTGTGAGTGCATAAAAGGGGAACTAATCCGCCTAAAGTGGGCCGAGGCCTCTTAAGGGGACCATGCAAGGGATTTTCTGGGGCACTTGGGGTGCTGGTCCAGTGCTGTCGCTGCAGCCTCCCTGCCGGCAGTGGGTGGCTTTGCGTGCTGTTGGAGGCCCCTTTGCCTTGCATTAGAGCCCAGTAGGATTGGGCTGCTAATCGCTCACAAAAGGCCGCTCACGTTTTTGCAAGTGCCATTTTAAGGTTTTGCACACGTGTCGGCTGCGCAGGCGTGGCCTCGCCTGAAGTGGCCCCCACATTTGTTGCTGCCTTTTCTATTTCCTGCAGGCTCCGCCCCCACTGCCCAGCCATTTCGTGGAAGCGGACTGGTCGGAGCGGACTGGGAATGGCCGAGAGAGGCCTCCTGGGCTTTCACTGGGCTTGCTTAGCCTCCTTCAGAGAAGCAGCAGGGGGAGCCGGGGACGGGGTGCAGCGACCTTCTCCTGATCAGCCTCCCAGAAAAGAAGAGATGGGGACAGGAGTCCAGGCACAGCAGCAGCAGCAGCAGCCCCCTGCTTCCCCCCCCCCAGCTCTCCCACCATGTCTGCAGTGCTTGGAGGAAGAGGGGGGTGGCGGCGGCTGCCCCCACCCTCTTCAAGGAGAGACTGGGACCACAGGGTGAAGCAGGGTGGTGGTGGTGGTGGCGGCGATCTGGGGGAGGTCACAGCAGGGGTGTCACTAGGGTTGGTGACACTGGGGTGAGAGCTCATGGCGTCACCCACCCCCATGGACCTCCTCCCAGGCCAGACCCACAGGATGTGGAGGCCTCCTGGGAATTGCGATCCCTGCGCAAGTCTCAGTAGGGATCAGGTAAACTCCGTTTTCTACCAGTGATGCGTTTTCGCACCACTGTTAACAAATAGAATTTGAGTGTCACCCCTCCTTGGAGTGACACCCGGGGTGGTTTGCCCCCCCACCCCCTCTTGCGACACCCCTGGGTAACAGGCAGGCACAGAGTGTGCCCCCCCCAACAATTGACTGCCTCCCCCCAGCTGGCCAGTCAAAGCAGTCATTCACCCTGCTGCCTCCTACTTGGGCCAACACATGTATGGAAGGTGTTAGCGTTCTCCAAAGCCTCCCAATTTCACTAGGGCTGCTTTTAAGAACCTCATTTTCAAATCCGCTCTAGTTCTGCGGCACTTTCTCGTGTCTGCAAACTCCCACCCACCTGGTGTTTGCTTGGTATTTATTGTAAGGAGTGCCAGTCAGCTGGATTAGCCCAGGGCTATTTTGTGTGTCTCACTATACATCCCTTTTATGTTTTCTGCTGCATCCCAAAGCAGATTCCAACCTGTTCCTGCTGCTTCTCAACTTTCATCCCAGTATGTTCTGTGGTGTGTTGTCTTCCCCAGTGTGCATGTTTACAAGATTATTTCTCATTAAAAAGAAGATCATAAGCTATCTGTGTTCATGAGACAGGAGATATCGGAGCTGTGATGCATTTAGACACAAATATTGGTAGCTGAACATTTTAGCATTTTAGTCGGTGAAATTCTGTCCCTGGTTACAGCAGAGCATCCTCTTCCTGTATCATGACTGTGGCTGCATCTGTTGACGCTATACCACCTACATCACCTACCTGGTACACTTAACGTGATTATTAAAGTGATTCTAATTTATACAAATGGAATAAAATGACATAACACCACTTTCAGCAATCTTATGTTGGAAAACGCCAAAATCTGCTTTTTGAAAATGCCGTTTTGGACTGCCTCTGCTTATGGGCGACTGCTGGGGAGCCCCATGTTGCCACGTTGAGTTGCGTGATGGATGAGAAATGGGACATAAATTCAATGAATAATTAAGCGCCATGCAGGCCATGGGTGCAATATCATCTAGAATGGGACCATAATAGCAAGTGAATGTTATAATGGTCGCTTTGGGTGACTTTGATCAAAGGAGAAATGTGAGGTTCCTTGGCTCATTGCAATATCATATGGCCGTCGAGATAATCCATTCACACTGTTTGTTATTACAAAAGAAAAGAGAGCACACTGCTCCAACTCAAGAGCAAAGAGCAGGTCTCCACCGTGAAAGCATTTCAGACATGAAACTAAAGCCCCTTGAAATCCCAAACTGATCCTTGGCAAATCTCAAGACTAGTCTGCAAAACTAGATGTTTGAGAGCTCATAACCAGAGAATGGCTTGCGAGGTTCGCCTGTCCGTGAGTGGCAGGAGAGAGGAGAGGGGCGTCCGCCTGCCCTTGCTGTGCCTCTGTTTGGAAAGGAAGAGAGGAAATGTGGAGGACAGCAGGGCTAGAGATGCCCTAGCCCAGAGGTTCCCAACCTGTGGTACGCGAACCTCCGGTGGTACCCTGAGCGACTGCCGGTGGTACGCAGCAGACTGGTCCTTATGTGGTTTTCCGATCTCCCCTCTGTCTTGCAATTCAGTGTGGAGCCTGATCCCCAGAGGCCTCTTATCTGCAACAGCAGTAATTAGCAATAATCAGCTGCTAGGAGGTCTCTTACCTGCCCTTCCGAATGATCTCTCTCTCTCTCTCTCTCTCTCTCTCTCAGCTGCTTCTGCTCCTTATATCCGATCTGTAGTGTTCCATATTGCTTCCCGTATATAGAGCATTGAACCACTAGGTGGCGCAGGCAAGCCTTTTATTTCCTGTCTATTTTCTCTCCCCCCCCCCAATTTTATTGCTATATTTGAGCTATATTTGAGCAAGCTGCTGCTTATGCTGCTCATATTTGTAGAGATTCAAATCAATAGGCATGAATGGGGGGGGGGAGCAATGAAGCATCACTGTCCTGGGGAAAGATCGACCCCAAAAAACCACAGAGAGACTGAAAACTGAGGATTGCATGATATTCTACTCCTGAACTGAAGCCTATACAGTATATCTGCTCCTTTGGATAAGTTCCAAAGTAGGAAGTGAATCTGTGAGTACTACTCTTTGACACCCCCCCCCCCCGGTGGCTAATAAATTTATTTATTTATTTATTGGCGTAGGTGGTACTTCAGAAAATTTGACCGTGACAGGTGGTACACCTGGTGACAAAGGTTGGGAACCTCTGCTCTAGCCTACAACGTCAAATTCGGGGAGTGGGCGAAGGAGTGGTGACGCATAAGGGGGTGGTGGGATTGGACGTGCTGCACCGGGCGCCAGAAACTCTTGGGCAGTCCTGGTTCCAGGCTGAATCAGGTGGTGTGAACGGTGCAGTCTGAGCATCTGAAGCTGCAGTATCTGGAGTCGGGGACAAAACAAAGAGGACAGCACCACAACCCCCCCTCCCCCAGCAACAAAATCAAATTCATGAGGAAAACAAGCTTATTGAAAAGAGCGATATTTGAATTTCACACCTTTTATTGAGTTAGGTCCATGATTTGATTCTTCCATAAACTCGTCTCCTGCATCTATATC